>JAUZNC010033547.1:0-22522 GCA_034780395.1 Vannuccia rotundouncinata
TATTGAATTTTTGCCAGGATCGACAGAAACCGATACTAAGTGACAACAATCAGCTAGATTACCAATCTAGTTAAACTAAAACAAAGATAGTATATCTATGATTAAAATATACTTGTCATTTGATATATTTTCATTCACTGTTTAAACTCTTGTTTTTGTGATTTTAACAAATCATGGGCGTATTTTTGTTCTTTAATTCTAAATGTTTATATTTCAGTTGAAGCAAGCGGACAAAGTTGAGTTGGAATCAAAGAAACCGCGAATTTTCGCTCCGGTAAGAGCACAAACTCAACAATCGATCGCGGCGAGTTTCTGGAAATGTCTTTTTCATAAATATAAATAATGTCGAATGGTTGGAATTGTCAAAAGTAGCAGTTTAAATTGAGGAAAAGTTGTGCGTCCTTACCCGATATTTCCTCATTTTGAAGGGAAAATTGACAATGTTCCTTTTTATTCTCGACTCTCGACTGAAAAAGATGGCAACAAATTTATGAATGATAAAAAAAGAAGACAAATGGCTGAAAATAAAATTTATTTGAAGAAGTAAATTCTAAAAACTTTTAGAGAATGTTTTCGTGGTTTAATATATCGTTTATAACGAAGTTAACGTCATGTTTTTTAAATTTTATTGCGCAGGTAATAATTAATTTGGATATAAATTCATGTTTACTTAAATCATTATCGTTAAAACAGAAAAATGTGAATTGATTGTATTTTTATTTATCTTTAAAGCACTTTTAGATACATGTAATTTTTTTTTACTTATTGATAAAACAACAATATTTTTGATTTGCGCGAGTGGAAAATAGTTTTGCTGTAGTTTCATAGATTTCGATCAATTATATTTTGAATATTGTCAGTCTTGTAATCTGAAATACGATAGAAGCAATAATATTATCAATTAAAGGAACAGATTTTTTTGTAAAATATTTTTTAAATGTAGGTAATTTCGGTTAATTCTCCTGTATATTATAAAAATCTGTCAACATTGAAGCCGTAGAATGCAATTCGAAATGCTGAGGTTATAAATGATTGTAGTCATGTGACCCTCACCTTGTTTGACGATACAAGTTGTGCCTATCTATAGAAGACAATGTCTATACCTCTAAATCTATTAATAGGTAGCTGATATGTCTGATATGACAGTTTGAGACCCATTTTGAATTTTCAGTGCCATTCTACGGTGTTGTAAGAACGTCTCAAATGATTTCTATATTTTACTATTGTGATACGCGATGTTTTGTGCACAACACCGTTATTGTTTGTGTTTTAGTGTCCCCATCATCTGGAGTGCGGCAAAGCAGACAGCCTATGTAACTTTTATGTCAAATACAGGCGCATGAACATGACCAAAGTAAGATTTACTTTTTGTATAATATAATATAATAAAATATACAAAATACTCCTGATACTCCGGATCATGATATTGGTGATATATGAACAACTGTTTGTATTGGGGAAGTCCCATTTCTAATCTATTTAATAAAATTGTCTGTCCGTGTAGATGAAATGTCATCATAATCTGAAATAGAATTTCTGAATTGTGAAGTAAATAGTGATCCGAATAACTAGGTAAAATGACAAGAACCTTTGCGACATTTCCGCTTACAGGTTTTGACTTTTAGATAAAAGGTTTCGTGTTAAAGATAGATTACATTTGTTTGTAGAATGAATGAAATAATCTGTCTTGAATTGTTGTAAATTTCGTGTTGAAAATAATATTCATTTGATTAATATCTTTTAAAATCAGGAACTAATTTATTTATAGACTGATTTATTAATTAATAAAGAAACGATTCTATTATCTATGATCATTAATCATCTGTTTTTTTAATTAAAATTGAATTAATTCAATAAACAACATCAGCCGGAAGAAGTTCACGCTAAAGAGGTCTTCTCTTATCTCATCATGAGCAAAGGACCTTGGCCTAATTATGAGGCAGAGACCACCACCCTACCCCGTATTGTGTCCTACAAGCTGAAAAGCCCCAAGTCCGCGGTACTGCATGACTTGTGCACCCCCACTGGAGAAGTCCAGAGGAACGTCTTCTCCAAGTCGGCAACAGATAAGTGCGCAAACTCTTCTTATTTTGGACAAAACACAATTTAAAATGATAAAACTTTCGATATTTTACTTTTTAAACCTGTTTTTCATCATTTTTAAAATAATGTCTCTGTTTCCAGGACTCTATTTCGTTTCCTGAAGAACGCTTTACCCGGGGATCTCGCCCCAATGGAAAAGATTGAGGAGGAAGCCGAAGAATTGTTAGAAATAGATAACTCAGAAGACCAGCCTTTTGAATCAGATGAAAGTGAAGCTGTTTCTAGTTGATGCATTTATGACCCTTTGTAAATATTTACTTTTGTAATCTTTTTAGAATATTGTATCGGTTTAGTTGAAAGAATATATTTCATATTTTAAAATTGAATATTTTTTTACGGACTTCAACTCTTCCATGTTACGCAACTTTTGAGTTTAACCGCTTGCTTCTAAATTGTTTGCTTATTGGCCACGGACCCGCGTGCCTAGATTTCACAAAATAGTTTTTATGAGAGGCTTGTCTTTCGTTTTGAAAATGCCAATCAAGTCCTTATGAAGAGCTCTTTCGTCAGTTATTATTATCAGAGAATTAAGACGACAACAAATCTTACGGTTGTTGTAAATTTAAAACGGTTTCATTAACTTAAAGCATATTATTAATAGAGCCTGCTTTAAAGAATTTTTAAAAATTAAATGGTGTTCTAACAATATGCATAGAACTGATTCAAATAGTTTTGAGATAATTGTTAAGTTTTATATACTATTGGGATGTCAATTTCCATTGAAGGACGCATTTCTTTCATTTATCAACTTTCTGAGTATCTTTAGAAGTTCTTTGATTCGAGGACGATACTAAATTACCTTATTCGTTGGTCCATTTTTGGGTCTACAACATATGTAAAATTATCCTACCTAATAGGTAAATTTAAATGTCCATAAAAAACTAACAGCTATATTTAACGAAAATTATTTTTATCTATTTTTTGTCTAAATTGGTTAGATTTTATTTATAAAATTGATTAATGTTTATTTAACATAATTCTATCGGCTTAAGTATGTCCAATTTGTCTTATAACTTTATAAATATTTTTATTGACTTGATTCTAAATTGTCAAGTCAATAAATATTTTGTAAAATTTGTGGGCCAAATTTGTTCCATGAAAATATTTTGAAAATGTACGATAGATAATAGGGATAATTCGAGCATGATAAAAATGAATTTTCTTTATAGATTTATATATAGATGTCGATAATGTTTAAAGTCTATTTTTTATATTTTAACTACATACACCAAAACTAAGATAAGAAATTTTAGAGAACTATTTAAAAACTAGCATGTTTTTAATGAACTAATTAAAATTTCAGTTGTCGATTTCAATTTAATCATGTATATATCGGACAGATCATATACATGTCCGTAGTAAAATTAGTTTTCGATATAAAAACTTGAAAATCCTAAGAATTGATGTGACATCGAAAAGTTAATCCAGCTGTTGAAATTTGATAAGATATTTGCATATCGTGAATTTTTCTTTAGAATATAAACAGAAACACATTACGCGAATGTCGACTTAAAATCGGATACATTACGTTTATCAATGATGGGTATAGATTTTACATTAAATTATTTAGCAGTCAGCATTTTTCCAATAAAATTATTGTTATGATCAAATGTAGTTTTATAATCCATTCGATTAACAATCGATTACATTCCTTTCTAATATGCTGAAGTTCTTTTCAAGTTGTCTAACCCTTCTTTGAATTGACATTTTTATTGTATTTACAAATATAAACTAAATAGCATCAAAACTATAAGAAATGGCTGCAACTACAGACAAATACTCTGTCTACACTACTTTCACAGATAATTGCCCTGATAATATGCAACATTCCACGTAAGTGTTGTCTTTCAGTGACTCTCTGACTGCAGATTGTCTCTCCACCGACCCTTAGCTGAAACCTTTGCTTCTATATAGTCTCGACACAACTCTCTGTATTGATTCCCAACGGAGATTTTCGGTTAGACTTTCTGTGCCTTGAGGATCACTTTCTGCCACTTTGAAACACTGTCAACTAACTCCGCAGAGAACTACAGTCCCTTGTTGGACTCATTGGCTAGTTCTAGTTCTCCAGAGCGAGCAGAAAGTGAGGCGAGCTCGTTTCTACTCTGGAGAAACGATTTATTTGAGACTTGTTTTTCCAAATTCGATTGTTCGGATGTGCCTTTCTTAACTGACGTGTTGTAGAAATTGGATCTATTAGCGGAGTTATCGTTGATAGCAGTTTGAGTCATAAAGGATTATTGGTATTTTAAATATATTGGAGACGTCCATAATGAGGACATTTTTATCATCATGAGTTTACAATTAAGTGCCAAAACTGAAGAGGGAACAGCTTTTCGGACAGGTTAGTACGGTATTCCTAGTTTCAATGAATTAAATAATCGTTCATTAATATTAAATATTCATAGTTTTTGTTTTATTCAGTTGAGATAAATAAGAAATTGTATTTTATTTTGCTGAAATCAACATTTTATTAATTTTGTTCATAAAAAATATTTACGACGTTTCTAAAGGTAAATTTTTTAGAATATGCATCTAACTTTATTCCCAAGATTTACTTTTTATTGCAATGCAATTAAGATTATGAACCTTTTTTTATTTACAATAAAGTATATTGTGAGTAGATGTATATATATTATATAGTTTAAAGTTAAATCTTAAAATCCCAATTTTTATTGAAATATAATTCATTTCAAACATTCATCCAAAACACACATTATATTAATAAATTTTTTCAATAAATATCAAATTTTAAAAATCCTTCGAACAATAAAATTGAAAGAGATTTAAACCCTAACCCTAACCCTAACCAGTTAAGTTTTTATTAATTAAAATTTGTTATATTTAACAAGTTGTCAATTTTTAATTATCCGATGTACACCTTAATTGGTAATATTTAAAAATAATAATTTTAACAATGTATTAATTACCTAGCCGTAGTAATATTTTTTGAAACGAGCCTGATTTTAGTTTGATTCTATATGAATTGATTATAGTTTCTGCACGTCACAATATAACATTTCATTATTGTACGAAATCCATGTACCTACTGTAAAATGTTTTAATATTAATTGAAGGATTGTGATTGGTGGGGAAAAACTGTTGCTAGACAAGAATTGTCCAATTATCACATTTGAAGAAGAAGATATTTGTGACTGCTTTATTTAATTGTGATATAATTAGTGTCTCTTGTTAGTTTCTTCTCGTGTGAAGATTTTCTGAAAGAGATTTTATCTTAGTTCAGTTTTATTTTGGAGAATATTAATTCTTCGGGTGTTCCAATATATTTATCTAAAATGTTGGATGTGGATGATTTAGGTGAGTGAACTTTTTTAATAATACTTAAAATGATAATTAAATACTATACTAATAACATTAATAATCTACTTTTAGAATAATCAGTTTTAAAATCTTTGCTAATATTTCCAGCATACTTAATTTAGAAAATATTTAAAAAAAATTTCTTTTGAAAGAAAAAACTTTTTTATCATATTACACACCTATCTATAAATAAAGCATCTATTTACCGGCATTTTTTCTACAAATCATGCTATCCGTTCATCTTAAGAAAGACATTTTTTGGATAATTACTCTTTATTTTTCATGCATTTCCTAACTCGTTAGTTTTTAATTACACATTTTTGTGTCCCCGTTCATGACGTGACATCCGACAACTTTCTTTGTTCAATCCGGAGATAATCTTAAAAGAGCCGTTGTACAATTCATCAACCTTTGATAAGTACAATTTCTTCACCGCTTTCTTACAACATGCAGGATAAAGATGTTGTTGCTTTTAGCTATAGTTAAAGTAGACTGTTATTTAAAATGTGATATCACTACTGGAGAAGACTGCAACTAAAATAAAATAAGATTCAATTAATCTGTAATATAAATATTTCTAAATTGAACTTAAACATTAACAAATTTGAGTCTTCTAATTACCAAAACGGACATTTAGACATTATAAGGAGTAATTTAGAAACGCTATTAATGGTCTACTTACCCACAACCCTTGATATCAACCCGTTCCTCAAACCACCAGAATGTCAAGCCCTGGTTGAATCCACCAGTCTGGAAGACACCGGTTCTGGAATTGAGCTCCGACGGGTCGAACCCCTTCGGAGAATCGCCTCGCACCCGACCCCCCACCGCCCCCCTTCAATCTTACTACACCAGCCGCTTAGCTGTAGGGGCCCACGATCTGGGTCAACACGACGGGCCCGGGACCCCGCCCTTCGCGTATCCCTTGACGACCCGGGGATCTTGATGGTGAACACCAGCGCGCATCGCCTCACGCCGCAGTACAAGTACCACGCTTTCGTTCTCTACCATTCGAGTGACCGGCAATGGGTGATGAGTCTGGTGCGTCGTCTTGAGGCGTCCCCATACCACTTCAAGTGTTGCTATGACACTCGAGATTTCTACCGGAACACCTCCGAAATCCAGAACATCGTCTGCGCCATGATGCTCAGCGAACGCATAATCCTCGTCGTATCGGACTCCTTCATCACAGAATTGTGGAGTAAACACGAGACCACCCTGACCCACATGACCGCAATCACCCAGCGCAAGCAGCGGGTCATTCCACTAGTCATGACCTTGACCTCAAAGATTCCCGAGAATCTCCGGCCCTTGTCCCGAATTCAGACGAGTGACAGCATGTTCTGGGAGCAGGTTCTGTTGGCCTTGCGACATGAAGTGCTTCCTGCGAGCGACTCCTGTCAAACAATGTGCTCAATGGTGTCCCAATCGACATGTGAGTTATTGCTACCCTATAAAAACGATCTTTCTATTCACAGCGTATTTAAAAAAATTGCAATTAAGTCTAGATTAACTTTGAAAGTAATCTGTGTTATTTCTGTTGGCTTCCGTTATTACCTACATTGAAGGGAATTGAAGCCTACTTCATAGCACGGATCTTTTCTCTCTCTCTGAAAAGACAATTGTTTTTCTAGTTGGTAATTGCAGCTGCTATAAAACCACTTCAATCTATGCATTTTATGAACATGTTGATATAATATATATAGGTGAGTATTCTGGGTTAACATTTATTGATTGAAACGAGTTTTTAGATGGTAACTTTACTTTTTATCAGATATTTTCTAAGTTACTATACTAAATGTATCAAAGCATGTTATGTCCATTGATATCGTAATTAACTTCACTTGATTGCCAAACTACCACTCTTTATACGGAATGAAAACGGAAGATTAATAGCAAACGGATTAAATTAAATTGACTTATAAACAATATATTCTTAAAAATGTTCTTTAAAAAAACCTACTTGTGCAAAGATATATTGACCGATTTGGTCTACTTCACAGCTCTATTAGGAAATTATGGGCCTAACAAGATTTCACCATTTTGTTTGTTTGCGCGTTTTTATTTCGGAAGAAAATTAGTTACGAATATAATACGAAGTAGTTTGCCAATCTAGAGAAGTTAATTACGATATTAATGAAAACCGTATGAAAAGTGTCCAATTTCTATGAATTTATCAGTTAAATTTAAAACACTTAAAAATCAATATTTTTGATTGACTAGGATTATATTGAAGAAGATAATTAGATATTTAAAATTAATTACATTCTTTTTAATGCTGATATAGCCGAACTTATAAAACATGGATGAGTATTTTCTTCATTGATTAAATATTTGTTTTCTAAAATTTTCTTTTCTTTTATCTTAACCTAGCAATGCCAATTCATTTTATTTCAAATATCACAGCGCCTTTTGAATTATTTAAGCGCAATATATTTATTGATTTCCTTAATTTAACTTTTCTTATATCAGTAGTTACATCTTTCCAAATCCTTTTATCTGATAAGAAATTAGAATAGAAATGGGAAACACGGCTTTACACCTTCCAAACACATGACAGGAGCTCCACATGTATCGAGTTCATTGTATCCTCCTTGCTATCAATCGTCTGACTATATTTTGTACTTATCTGACTCGCTTGCCTGGCTGCTCCACCCTTATTTATTAGGGATATATAATGTAGTTAACGAATGAAGACAGAGATGGCATAAACCAGTTTTTTCGATGAATTTCACTGAAATAAGTTAACTACAGTACTTCAAAACTCTTTCAAACAAACTGATTATTCTTTGGTATTCTCAGTTTTAAAGGCTAAAAGGGCTAAAGGCTTGAAATAGTGAAAACTTATATTTTCAATATATGATGATGTATATGCAGAAGTCATAAAAATAACAATAAGCATATATTTATAAGAAAAATGAAATCAAAAAAGCAAGGTTATAGAGTAAAGAGAATTTAGAGAAAAAACTCATTTATAAATGACAAAAAGTAGTAGCAGTTACGGTATTTATGGCGTATCGATATGTGAAGAGGAATAAAAGAAATAAGACGTTTGAAAGTGGCGGAAAAGGGGTTGTAGGTGGGCGTCCACTTCTGATTGTTTTAGGCCCCTTTATTTATATTGTTTTAATTGATAACTGTATATAAAAATGGATGATCTATAAGTCTAGGGATTTGAAGATAATTTAAATTAATATTGAAATTATATATTCCACACTATATTTAAAATTAGGGATTACATTAAAATTATGAATTAAACTTTAAAAAAATCAATTCCCTTTTAAAAGTTTTACCATTTAGTTAATTACTGATCCTCAAAGCTTTGGTATATAATTTAAATATTATTAGTGTTTTATATTATGTATTAATAAAGAAACATTTCTTCTTAATGTTATTCAAACATTAATTAAATGTTTTAATGAATTATTATTTCTGTGCAAGATATAATGCAGTTGTACTTTTGAAGTTTTAGTAAATATGATAGCCATTAATCAATTTAATGGTTCTCATGTTCTATAATAAACACAATTGTGACGTTTTAATTGATCAAAAGTCTGTTTAGCAAATCTCTGTAAACAGGGTGATGTCAGAAAATAGGACAACTTACTCATTCATTTCAGTTGGTTAATTTTAGCCTCCATTTTGTCGAATAAGATTGTAAATATAATGTCTTTTTTCAAACTGTGAGAAATATACAAATACAAATAAATATATATTGTAACTATAAAAATAACAATTAACATAAGATTATGTACATAATAAAGAATATTAAGAAATCAACGCGTTTATTTATTTGAGGCATTTTTGTATCTTATATTATCTTATGAAAATTAAGTAATTAATCAATTAATTTTTATTTATTTATAATTAAAATAAATCCTCATTATTTATTGGTAATCAGTCACATAATAATGGAGAAAGAACTACAGAATAGTGAGATGGTCAATAAATATGCACAGAAGTTCAGCCAGAGAACTAAACGAGTACCTACAGCCACTCCATCAATATGATTCTTCCTCGATTATTCGCAAGCCCAGTGATATAAACATCAAACGTGTTGTTGAAGCCGCCGTTATCAATTTTCATAATGACATGTATCACTCTCAACTCAGACTTTTTCAAATATTAATCGTAGTATATGGTATATACAATTTTCATATTTATAGTATTTAGTTTTATTTAATCTTGTATTAAGGATTTGCTCTCATGACATGGATATGTTTAGTTCTTTGACTGAACTTCTGCATACAATATTGACAATCTCATTTTGTAATTCTTTCTCCAGGATTATGTGACTGAGGTGGTCATGAAAGCTCTGGATTTATTTTAATTAATATAGAAAGTTTTAGTTGATTGGTTTTAAGATTTATGAGTTTATATGAAGATTATAAAATTTTAAAAAGTAATCAGGAAAGGTTTAGTTAATTCTATGATTTAGTCGAATAATTGATTAAATCATTATTATTTCAAAACTTTATACATAACTTTAAATTCATAATTTCTTGACTTGATGAATTATTCTTTGCTATGTCAAAAGCAATTTATTATAAAAATAATTTGAATTTAAATTTAAATAAATAAAAATATTTCATTATTTTAAAACCGATTAAAAAATAGAACATAGACTAATCAGCCCTAATTAGCCCTGACAAATTATAAAGATTATTTTATAAATTTTTAATTTTGGTTTCTTTTTCGTAAAATTGAGTTTCCCTTTTTGTTTCCTACGTTATTTTGCTGCCGGCGCATATGAAAATCGACCAAGTCAAGTTGAATAGAAAATATTTGATAATTATGTGGAATTTAATTATGGGAAGTAAAACGATTTTGTAACATTAAAATAATTAAAATTCATCCTGTTTACAACGAAGAATTAAAAGAAGCAATGTTTTTTCGCTTATAAAAAGTAAACTGGGAAACTTATTGATATTTACAACTTTAGGTTAATCGAATTAATTTTGATACGGATACATTTTAGAATACTTTACAAATAATGGATTTTTCATATTGATAACTTTATAAACGATAAATAAATATTATAAATTTCGTCTCTTTACAAAATTATGTTACCATCGATTAATTAATGATTTAACTTGTTTAGTTTTTACAAAAAAGGACCCATGTGCTTTGAAGTCTGTAGTTGATAAATTTGTACAAGTAATTTAAATCCTCTTTTTATTTCGAAATCCAAATATGAAACTGTCGTTCACTGCAAAATATTAAATGCTGACCATTTGCATGTGAACCTTTTTCCACTTCTTCAGCCTACTCCAATGGACAGCTAGTCTGCACTATACAGGTCAAGGTCACAGGTATTCTCAAGCCCAGTCTCTCTCTGGAACTGACTACTCGACCTTGGGGCACGGGCTCCGATGAAGAGGCCTGTCAGTCTGAGCTCATCACTCCCAGTGACGTGGAGATGCTCCTGGACGCTCTGGGACTGGACGAAAGGGCGTTGCCATGGCAGTTCACGGCGGCACCATCGCTGCTGTTGTCAGGGCTGGCGCTTATTTGGTGCATTGGGTTGGTGCTTGTCATCTTCGTCTTTCCAGAGAGTTCTCCAGGTTTGTTCCCGTTTTAGCTTTTACTGGAGAATTAAATTTGTAAATTTGTAAAACGAAATTGTTTTCCATGTTGTCAAAATATGGAATAATAAATTGGGCAAGTTTTATAAAATTTTGAATTTTCAAACGGAAGTAAAGCATCAAGACTAATGATAATTAGAAGAATAAAACAATCTTTTCGAAGGTAAATGGGTGGAGGAGCATTAACTTTGTTTTTCGTTGTTGTTTCTCGTTTAACACGTAGGTGGGGTGGGGTATGCACACCTGTGAAATAGGAGATGAAATTGTGTACGAATGGATATGTTGTCATTGTCTAGGGGAAATAAAGATGAGATTGTTTGCTTGTCTGATGTGCTTTCATGTTTAATCCGAAGATAAACACCACTGGGAATACTATAATCTGTTTCGGGTTTTTTATTTTTCCTTTTGGGATTACAGGATTGACATTGATTGATAACTTTCTAATTCATTTTAAATAAATTCATTTAAACTTCTGCCTATAGCTACTCTTTGAACCGAAGAAATGGTTCAGCATTAAGATATTTAACAAATGTTTAAATGTTGTTATGTTTTTATTCTATGTCTGCAATTTATCAATATACCTGTAATTCAATAATCAAAAAAGAGATCTTTGTGTGCGTGGGGGGAGATCAAGACTGCGTTTCATTCCTTTAGAGTTTCGTTTGTTATCGATGAAGCAGAATGACAGTATTTACAAGACACAATAAATTAATTATAATGATTTATCTAAAGAGTTCAGAATAAAGATGCTATATAGTGGTATGACCAGGGAAAATTGCAAGCAGAGCTTTCTTCAGATTCTGAATCTATACATATGCACGCATTACCAAAAAAAGTTTGTCAAAATGGACCAAATTCAAATGGCCGCCAATGCCATATATAACATGTAAATTCCATATCTAAGCAAGAAAAACTTTAAATCGCATATAACTGCTTTATGATGTATTCTGGATGCATATAATATATTACCGATAGATAGAAACATGTATATAAAGTATCTAAATACATGATTATTTTTTGAAAATATGTCCATGTATGACGTCCCAGACATTTGTCTAAAAATTTAACTCTTCTAAAAATTGTGTTTTTAGTGAATATCTTAAAAAGGAAATATCCGAGACTTTATAAATGTATTATCAACAGACTGCAAAATGACCATATTCTGTCAGATATTAGAGGTAAAAGAATAGAAAATGTTCAGAAATAACTCAATGGACAAAAAGTGATATTTCGGCACTAAATCACCAATTTTTGATCATTGAGTGATTCTGAACATTTTAAGGACATTTAATCTACCCTATCTGATATATAAGTATTTTCCTATCTGTTGGTAATACAAAATTATGGTTTCAGGTGCTCCTTTTTTAATATATTCACTAAAAACATAATTTTATGACGTGTTCATTTTTTAGATAAATGTCTATGACGTCATACATGAAATTTAAAATAATAATATTGTATTTAGATACTTTATATACATGTTTCTGTCTATTGGTAATACCTATATTATATGCGATTTAAAGATTTTTTTTGCTTAGATAGTTTTCATGCTATTTTGAACTTGGTCCATTTTGACAATGTTCCCTGTCACATTTTGGTAAACTTTTTTTTTGGTAATGCGTACATATAGGCATAGTTTCAGAATCTGAAGAAAACGCTTTGCTTGCAATTGTCCCTGGTTACTCTTGCCCAAACAGTAAGATGTCGATACTAAAACTCGTATACTTAAATAGTTTTTTATAGCTCAGAATAATATGTGAAGAATTTGTATCAAACTTCTCCATTTAAAAATAGTACGGAATAGCGTCAAATTGGATTGCTTTTTAAATACATATGTTCTAATTTTAGTTACACAAATTATGGGAGGTGATTACCGAATTTTTTCAATTAATTTTTCTTGTTTGGGGCTGTGAAAAAGATATTAGCAGTTAATTAGCTTTGCTTTTAGTACTTATTATCTTTTTGTCACAGAAAATATCGAATTAGTGTACAATAAAATATACCTACGTGTCATTCTTTGTAAAAACTTAAAATACGGGAATAGTTTGCAGCAAAGTTTGATTCAATTAATTGTCTTAATTTAAAATGCCTTTTAAATGTACAAATAATGAAGAAAAAATAGAGTTTTTAGTTTGTAAATATATTTGAAGGAAAAATTCGCTGCAGTTTATTTATTTTCAAAGAAAAGAATTTCATGTAATACCTATCTATATCTTTGTTTTTGCCTTAAAAGCTTAACTTAAAAAATATTCCATTTGTGGTTTCGTTATTTCGGGGACAATACTGTTATACTTTCAAGAGAAAGTGTTTACAACGAATTGTGACACTGTTACCTCTTCAGCAACACTTCCAGTTCGCCTCTGTGTCTTTCTCCTGCCAGCGACGTTGCTCGTCAGTCTTGGAGTCTTCCGTTGGCACCATCTTAACCGACTCAAAGAGGAGGTAAAACTAAACAAAATTCAGTCAATTCCAAATGCATCTATCTAAAATGTTCAGCCAAATTCAAGTAAAAGTCCAATTTTAATTATTGTTTTGACCATACGAGTTCAATCGGTAGTTTTATATTTCTGATCATTCAACGTTTTCATTTTACTCTTTTTAAAAACTTTTATTTCATTTTCAAAGGTTCAGCAAAATCAATAATATGCTAGACTGTACCTGGAAATGAATTAAAATCTAGAAATATAAACCAAAAATCAATTAATATCATAGAATTATCTAAAATCAATTCATCAATGGTGGAGTTATCGATAGTTTGAATTATTGAAGTATATCGAGCAACGTTCATGACAATTCACTGATGCAAAACAAATGATTTATTCCGAAGCAATATTTTTTTCCATATTTTAGGAAATATAGTTCATTATGAATAAAGCATATTAATCTTAATAAATTATGAAAATATGAGGAATCAATAATTGTATGTAAAATATTTCACAATGTTTCTTAAGACGAACATTAAATCATTGCCGATATAATAAGAAAATGGGTTTTCATTGAATTAAAGAGTCTCTTCTAGAAAGTTCTTCCTCACAACATATCCAACCTTTTATTTCCGGACAAACTTATCAAAAATAAAACGTCTCTCTCTCTTTTATATTTATGCTTTATCCTTTTGAAATGCACACATTAAGAAGAACCCTAACCTATATTTAAATAACTATTTATTTTTGAATTAAGCTACCTTACAAAGAAGGCTATAGTGACGTTCCTCTTCCCTTTCAGAAAGCCAAGGAAGTGTTTAAGAAAACTACTCATGTCAATGTGGATCTTTACAACGATGGCAAACCATTACTTCTTACATCAATACGAAATAAGAAAACCGACACCATCAACGTATCTTTTTATTGATCCATAAAACTAACAACACTAATATAATCTAATCTCATGTGTACTTTTTGATTGAAATAATTAAACTTTAAAGTAGTTTACTATGATTTCCTTAACATTCCATTATGATAAAAGATATACGTCCTGTTTTACTCAATAACAGAGTGTCTGGTAAGTTTCAACTTCATTGTATATTCTTCTATTTTACTGTCTTTATTGATTAATTCATTCAAATTTTACCATGATATCCAGTTTGTATACCAATAAGAATCGAGACATTTTTATAAATGAGCTTATTAATATTAATAATATCCTCAGGTTAAATTAATTCAGATTTGTAACCTAATCTCAAATTATGATTCTGTACATAAAAACGTTAATTTAATTGTTTCTAATACATTTGGCGTTGTTCAAAAAGAATTTTCGTTAATTTTTATAATTGTTAATAAACCTAGAAGACAATTATTCAGCTCAAAGTTCATTTTTCTTTCTCAAATCATTTCTTTAGATTGACAATTTGAAGTGTTCTTGGTACAGTGGAGGTTAAAACACCCCTTCATGTACCGCTACCCCCTCTCTCCAACCCTATCTAGCTCTAGCTCAACCCTTTATTCCAGTTCTTATTTCAAAAGTTCTCTCTATATTTTTGGTGTTTTTCAGGATCGTCTCCGTCTTCTGCTGTCCTACTGCACAAACACAGATAAGATCAAGTTAGCTGAGCTCATCACGATTTCCAATCAACTCACTTCCTATATAGACTCGGTAATTATCCGGAATAGGTGGTGGCACCTTGGATTTCACTTTAGTGATCTATGTATCGCTCAACTCTTTTTAAACTTATCAGTTAAGAATGATAGAATTGATTTTTATAGTTTTTAGTCATCCTGGCGCATGAGTGAACTTTTATATTTCTCACATTTTATTTCTAGATTGTTCTTGATTTAATTTCATTGTTAAATAATTTCTGAATACGTCTTATTTCAACCGTGTGTGTGATAATCCAGAATACGTCTTATTTCAACCGTGTGTGTGATAATCCAGAATACGTCTTATTTCAACCGTGTGTGTGATAATCTAGAATACGTCTTATTTCAACCGAGTGTGTGATAATCCAGAATACGTCTTATTTCAACCGTGTGTGTGATAATCCAGAATACGTCTTATTTCAACCGTGCATGTGATAATCCAGAATACGTTAAATTGATTGCAGAAAGAAAGTAAACAGTACATAATATATTTCTCGGATGTCACTAAATTCTATTGCCTATATTGGTAATTTGCAAAGATTAGAATTTACAATAATAGAATTATAATTATTTTGTTGCATTAAGTATCTTACAGCTTTATTATCTCGATACTTTTAAAAAAAAAACTAGTGTTTGTATTGTGGGGCCCTGCCCAGTGCCCCTAACAGATTAAAGAGTGGGCACATTTTTTTGTTAGCCATTTAAATCTTAATAATTTGTCCAGGTCTTCTTGGAGTATCCTTCATCTCACCACTTGTCCATTCTCAATGTTTCCGCTTTTCTTCGAGTTAGATCCTCTTTGATAAACGATTCAATTGTGGAAATATTGGTTTTCGACATTTCCAGTAACTTTTTCACCTTTTTTATAATAATTCATATGTAATTCATATTCGCAAACTATTTTCCTATCTTTCTGTTTTGCCCGTCCCTCCTAGTCAATGCTGGACAGCCAACTCGCATTTTCAATGTCCTCGGCCTACGCAGCCCAAATAGTGACTCGAAGCAGTCCCTACCCGCTGGAGCAGAGGCACACTCGTCGACGACAGTGTCTTTGCCAGTTCACGGAAGACTTTCTCTCGGCTTATCTGCCTCTGGTCCGGAATGAGATCCATTGGCAGGTGGGCCCACTCAAGGCCCTGCTGGCCAGGCATTTGCAGTGCGATATGGACCAATCAGACAACCAGATCATTGAAAAACTAGGTCTGAGTCTGAGTGCGGCCTCTATGCCAATTAAAATAGAAAGTGTGAGTGCAACCACTGCTGGGAGTCACGCATAGGCCATTTATTAGTTGCTAAGGTTGCCATATCAACAAAGATGCTAGATAAACTTATTGGGTAGTCTTCTTTCCAAAAATAAATATATCAGAATTGCCTTTTAAGAAAATAATATATATTGTGTGTTGTACAGAAATTGTTGACAATTGTATTTAAATTTGTACATTTCATTATAATTTATATAATATACAGAAATGATATCGAACGATTAATTATCCTCTATCGAATTACTATTTAATTTTATTGTATAAAGATACTCTGATATAATATGTATTGTGATAATAAACCTGTATTTTTACGAGTCTTTCTTCATGACTTTTTTTTCATTCAATAATTGTATTAATATAACTATACTTAGATATTTACTACTGACTAATTGTAAGAGTAGTACTGCAGAAATGATCGAAATTGATTTTTCGTAAAAATTTTGTTTTATTTAACTAACTAGTTGTGTTTTTAAATCAGGTTGGATGCAGGTTGGTCGCGGTCTACCTTACTTAGATTCTTTATATCTAAAAGGGTAAAAATTAATGTTTAAACTAATAATATCTGAAAACAAATATAGGAATCGAATATATCCAATAAACGTTTTAAAAAATATTTATACATCTACTAATACTATTCGAAGAAGAATGAATTATTTTTTCTAAATTTCATTTAAGCGCTTATGTATTCAAAAAAGAAAACGAATTACATATCAAGATCCATCAATAATATTAACCAAAAGACAAAATCATAAACAAAATGTAAGCAAGAAAATTTAGTTATTGCGGCTATGACGAAAGACTACACGGAAAACCTTTTTGTGCCTCTGGATACTATAAAGATTAAAGTATTAGGTGGTCTGGAAAAGTCATCTTGGGTTTTAATCAGTGGACCATTAACTATCCATGGCAGCGAGTTTGAGAGCGAAACGTATGGGATGTCTGTGAAGATGGTCCTGAGGGCACATTGATCGACAATTGTTTGTAGGGATGAAGGAGTGCCACGCGGTGGACACGTACTGGAAGATGCTTTTGCTGCGATATGATTTGAGAAGTGCCCTGGTGTCGTCTCCGTAAAGTTCGAAGACCAAAGATTCGTTGGTTGGCTTCACTTCTGCAGAATAAGACTCTGTCTTCAAGGGTAAGGTGTTGGTCAACGACAGCCGCGACAAGTTTTGTGGTTACACAAATTGTGAAGAGATCAAAGTAATTTATGTAATTTTTACAGAAATTTAATTCTTACATTACATTTATTTTATATTGGCATTTTAAACTTTTGGCCGATGATATATGTATTTTAAAAAATCTTCCATAATTTTGATATAAACAAAAAAAGTGATTTTTTAAAAAGTTTTAATTTTAAATACAAGAATGCAAGCAAATAACGTTATTCACTGTGCAATGCAAACCAATATATTTATAAAACAACCTTTAAACAATGCTATAAAATTATGCAAACTCTCTCGAGTGATAAATGTTGATGATGCTAGCAGCATTTACAGTAGAAATATAATACAAAACTATCTTGAAGGACATGACAGCAATGAGACTTCAGTTCCGGAAGAAATGCAAGGTCAGGAAGTTAGAATCGAAATAATCGATTGAAATTATGTGGCGCGCATTTGAATACATTATAACCTTTGTATAGCAGACATGACATACAAACTGAATAAATTAAATTAGCATATCGATAGACTCCCTTACTTTATAGTAGAAGGCCCAACAAAAGAAAACAATAAATTAAAATAAACTGATCAACTTGCGTAAGAAAATATTACACAGAAAAGAACTTTACACACGGAAAATATAAAAAATCTCTTCCCTTCTTTGCGAAATGAAAGATATGATGAAGCAATGTCCCAAGGATTTGCATAACTGTACACAGCACAAGTTTATCACAAATGGTACCCCACAGAACAATGCACACTAACACACAACACAGCCCAGCTACACATTGTTCTCCTCACTATTGCTCGTCGTGTCTGGGAACACTTCGCGCACCTTGTTGAGGATCTTGTCCTCGGTGTTGTTGGTGGAGGTGCCCGCAGTCCCCCCACTTTCGCTGACTGCGGGTGGACTGCTGTGGTTGCACACAGCCGACACTGGGTCCATTGGGAGGCTGCCATCGGACAGAGTGTTGAGCGCGCGTAACTCCTCCGATCCGGTGAGGGAGCAGAGGAAGTTGTTGAGCCCGCGAAGTGTCAGCGCGTTGTGCAACGTCTCCAGGGGGTAAATCTCGGGAACTGAGAGCGCCGTGGGGGCTTCGTACCCCTCAGGAGAAGTGTCTGAAAGAGGTACAGAGGTTCGTGCACTTTAGGGGGAGGGTGGCTGTATCAAAAGGACGAAAGGTGTCACCTGTGGACATGGCTTGGGCATAACAGTTGATTGGAAGGTCGGTTAGATCCAGGGAGCTCTTTTGGGTGTTTCGGGTTCCGTCATATCCCATGGATCCCCGAATAACGGCCGTACTGATCAGACAACTCGGCTTCAAGCCTGGAGACAGAGGTTTGGGTTATAAGTAGTCTGTGCCAAATGTAAAATCTTCACTTAAAAACTCTAGCAAAGAAATCGAGTGCGAAACTAATAGCTTGAAGATGTAGGTATATATTAACATCAGAGGTTTACAAATATCAGAGAAGAGAGTGGAACAATGAAATCAAAGCGAACAGTAAATTACTTTTATCCGTTGATGGACTATACCGAAAGTTGACGATCGGAAATGGTTTTTTTCTTCTAAGGGGACCTATAAAATACCAATGCTCAAAATACTCCAATGATTGACAAACGTTTAACTTAAGGATCAATTAATTCTACAAAAATTAATTTAGTATAAAGTCAACGAGAGACGTACTTGTTGTACACTGGATTGAGTGTCTAAAATCTATAAATTTGAAACAAAACAGTGATAGTCTTTCTTTTATAACATTGCTGTACATTATTTATATTATTTAATTGATTAATAATTGTTACAAATGTATCTTAAGAATTGATAAAAGTTTATTTCTAAAAGGTTTGTAATCGGTAAATCGTACAGACTCCAACAATTTGCCGTTACAGTTTACATAAAATACATTTTCAAAGGACTTACTATGATTGAGGGCCTCCCATTCACTACGTTCTGTTTCCGTGCCGAAGAGACTGGACTTGCGCATGGGATAGGTGTAGTAGTTATTCGCCTTTTGACAACACTCCGTGAGAGATAGTGACCCTGCAGACCGAGATTTTGGTTCTGTGATTAGAAGCAACCGACTGATATATAGTCGTGAACTATATATACTACTTATAAGTAATATGCATAAAAATCACTTATAAGTGAATTTAATCTGTATTTGAATTATATAATTTTCACAATTAACGGCCTAATAATAGATAATAAAAAGATGACAAACTAAAGGTAAAAACTATTGCAACAATATCATTGATAGCAGCTTTGAAGCAAAATAATAAATAAAAATTGACTGAAAAAGAACATGCGCATTCAAACAAGTTCAATGATGAATTGCGCAGGAGAAATATAAAGATAGGCAATTTCTCTAATCTCATAACTAACAATAAATAATTCAATTTTATATTATCAAAACTAATCCCATTATAATATCCATGCGAGTCCAACTGTAGAAATGACAGAGATGGAGGTAAGAGAGCACTACTGACATGACAAGACAGACTAGACATATGCAGGTCCTACCACACTCGGAAATGGCCGGTAACCATTGGAGACACGATTGTGATCTGACGATGAAGAGTTCTGCAGTCAACCCAATAACAGAGAAACACTGACTATAGTGATCCCTAAATGATCCAGTTAAACCTTAGTGATCACTAAATATGAAACTTTTGACAACATAAACATCCACATCTCTAATCAATTCTTTATACTCTTTATATTTATAGAAATTAGAGTATTTTATTTGATTGTCAAGCAAAGTTTTAGTTCACAAGTAACTGCACGTACAGCAATCAACCTAACAAATTATTATAATCTATTGTTGAGCTATCTATTGTTGAGTTTTTCAATAAAAAAATACGACTTTAAACGTTAGTATTTTTGTCAATAAATAGCAACTTATACTATTTAATATTTATTAATTCAACAATAGATAGAAGAGGAGTTGGCTTGCATTCGGTGCAACTGTTGCATTCAAGTTCAAACCTGAAGTTTCGACACATTCCTACAAATGTACTACGTATAACACACTTTTACAATAGGTACAGTTATGTAAAAGATACTTTTTGATTATATTACACTTATTTATATGGATCATTGTATTCGTTGACGTACCTCATTACTATATACATAATATCACAATTTTTATTACACTTTCTGCTTTGAGGTACATAACTATAAAGTGTTACAAATATTATACTTTTTTTCTTAGAAAAGAAACCCACTTAATTATTTTGAAAATGTATACACTTTATTAAATATCCGGGTTCAATGAGGTAAAATATTTTAGGTCACACGCAATTTATTTAAGTTAAACAAAACGAGAAACTTTTATCTTCAATTGTGTGGTATTCATTAAGGAGTTTTTACATTTTCTAATATTATTTTGGCATATATTATTCTAAAAGTGAGAGTTATAAAAACATATTTGGATGATTTGTTAAATTAAATAAAAGGTTTATAAAACAATAAATATAAAAAATGATTTCGTATTCACAGCCTAAACTTTAACAAAGTGAAGAAAGATGGCTTCAATTATTCAAATGAATATCATACTTAATTATTCTCCTCAAACTAAATATAATTATCGTAATTAACGTTAATTATAATAATTAGTTCGTTGTTAGTATCTGTAAATTTTGTGAACAATTGTTATTCAAATACGTAACGAAAATAATGAAATGTAAATAACAAACCAAAATGAAAAGGAACCAGAGTTATTTGAGACACTTACTTGTCTTTGGAGACGGGAACTTTAACATGTTGGGTTCGTTGATGTTAACCGGAGATTTCGGCTGGAATGGTCCAAGCACAATTATCTTTAGTATGGTCTTCAACAAGGATGATTCAACTATTATTAATAAAGCAAGTACAGCACAATATTTCGATACAATTTAAAGTTTTCAGTCAGATAATCAAATCGGCGATAACTAAAATTTAAAATTCGCAACAGCAACAATAAAACAATTTGAAACAATTTACTGTGAGATGCGATAAAAGATTTCAGAAAACAAAATAAAAACAATAAATCTTCTCGACAAATAATATCGATTGTAACATTTTATTGTAAGACTTTCGAATGAAACAAGCGATTATTTTGGATAGATGGGAGCTCACCCGCTCAGAATCCAGCTCATTGAAGGATGTGACGGTGAACTTGGGAAGGTCACAGCCTGGACCACTTGGATCTGGGAGCTCAGAGGAGACCAGACTGGGGAAACACTTGGGACACTTGCTGGTTTGAGAACATTTGTTATCGCAGGAGAGAGCCTGTCTGCTCCTCTCTTCCACCTGATGAATATATAAAAGAATGGAACTTCATAGACCGGTTTTGAAAACACTTTTCAGGAACCTTTTACCAAAATTCTGAGTAAATTCTTTAAATTTAAAACAGTTGTCGACGCAAAGCCAAGTTCTTAAAACCAGGGTTGAGACAGGATTTAGGTAATGTCCCTTAAGGACCTTGTAGGTACTATTTTTTATTATTTACAGTAATACAATACTTTGCTACGTTTTTTCAAAGATCAAATTCCTGACTTATCTTGGTTTTACCATAAGTAAATTGTTTGAAAGGTTAACTGTAGGATGTCGTTAAAATCAGAAACACTAATAAATAAAAGTAAATAAACATTGTAAAGCTACCAAATGCGCCATTCTAATATAATAAAGAATATAAATGTAGCTGACCTACTAAAAGACCAATGTGCTGTCACTGCTCTCAAGGCAAAAAATACCTCAGCTTTTAATACACCAGTCTTAATAAATGCGTATAAGACAAATGCATGAATAAATTAGAATTCAGGTTATTATTTACCTAGAATGCATATAAAGGGGTGTTTAAAATTAGAATATTATTAGAAACAACAATTTACTAATTATTCTTTTCACTAAAACGTCTAAAAAATATTTATAAAATTTTTTTAAGGACCACTTAGCAAAACCTATGTGTAACAATGTTAGTACTTATAAAGCAATTATAGTGCAAATACCTTTTATATATTTATTAACAAC
>JAUZNC010033547.1:27277-37664 GCA_034780395.1 Vannuccia rotundouncinata
ATGTAATAATAAATAAATCGATGAATTATGTAATGAAGGATAAATGGATGAATTATGTAAAAATGGATAAATCGATGAATTATGTAATAAAGGATAAATCGATAAATTATGTAATAATAAACAATAAATCGATTAATTATGCAATGAAGGATAAATCAATGAATCATGTAATAATGGATAAATCGATGACTTATGTAATAATGGATAAATCGATGAATTATGTAATAAAGGACAGATCGATAAATTATGTAATAAATGACAAATCGATAAATTATGTAATAAACGATAAATCGATAAATTATGCAATAGAGAAAATCTATGAATTATGTAATAAGAATAAATCGATAAATTATGTAAAAAGGAAAAATCGATAAAGTGTGTAATAAAAGATAAATCTATGAATTATGTAATGAAGGATAAATCGATAAATTATGTAATGAAGGATAAATCGATGAATTATGTAATACAATGTTAATGTTCCCACTACAATGAAACATTTTGTAGATTTTGAAAAAAAAGGCTTTTTAATTACTATATATACGAAGGTAAAAATCTTTAGTGAGCAAGTAGTAATTATGACATTATAGCGTGCCACCATGAAAGCAGAATTGTTAAAACTTCATTAGATACTTTTAAAAGTATTTCCGCAATATTGTAAGCTTTTGGACAGGCGATAGTCTTTGGCAATAATATGATATCATACTGTTGTAATAAAGTAGAGTAGTAAGAATAATAAACCTTACCTGTGAGCCCCTGTGAAATAACTATATGGAAAAAAAGACACGTACCAAAAACTACAATACATCAGTTTTACTTGAAGGTGTCACGCTATACATTAGCATACTTAATAATAAATACCAAACTACTACAAAAACTCAATTACACTAATTAGTAATGATAAATAATAAATAATTCTAAAATGACTTATTTTACACTATTGAAATAACAAATTGAAATTGTAATACTTTCTCAAAACCAAAGATATTTGAAATTTAAAACAAGAATTTAAATAAATAATGCAAAAATTAAACATTTAAAATGACATGCATGTGACCAAATATAGAACTAATTTTTATTTATAAGTGTATCAGCATTATACGGAATATAAAAGACATAGCAGAACACTCACCCCGTATGGAGTCGAGTGCAGTCATTGACATCGGTGTAACGAACGTCGCTTAAAATCTTCCTCAAAAGCGGTTTACAGATTCTTTGTGTTATCAGGAGTTTTTCCTCGACAGTGATGCCATACTCCTTTAAACGAAATTGGAATAGAAAGAAAAGAAAAGTAACCATTAACAGGCTGGTTGTACAGAATTCGTGACTATAGCAAGCCACGTCGAGAGCAATTTCCGAAGGTCTCTTTCATGTGTAGATAAGAAGAGGGAATACCGAATGTAATAATTCTTTTTATTGATTTAAAGGCAACATTCATCCCATGAAACAGTTTCGATTGAAAAGAATATTTCAAAAGATACATAAAATTACAACAGATCATTAATTTTATTTATAATTCAGAGTTTTATTTTAATTTTACTGATGTTATAATAATTCATATTGTATTTCTAATGCTTCTTGAGATACTCAGCAACACTGTGAAGAATTTGCGTTTTTCGGAATAATTTATAGGACTATATTTATGATAATTAGTAATGCATTAAAACACTTTGTCGTGCTATATAAAAGGTTTTAGTGACAATAAATAAATAATTGAAATAAGAGTGAATCCCCTTTCTAAAAACATTTTAAAACAATTCACCTGGGGAATAACAAGGTCTGCCATCGCCTTCACGCACACATAAAGCTCTTGATAGTCCGTGTTCTCCAGGATCCTCGGGTTGTGCTGGATGTCGTACTTGATGTTATCGTAGATGTCGGAGATCTTGGCGATGTCGTACTCGCCGTCCTCCTTGTGGAAGTCCTTCAGCAGCTTGCTCCATCGACGCAGGAGCAGGTCCCAGGTCTCGGCGTGGTAGAGGTCCCAGTGCAGCTGCGGTTTCGACTTGATCGCGCGGAACCGATTGACGAGACTGCGCATGAAGCCGCAGATCCTGTCGCACATGAGGTGCGGCGAGTGGATGAACTTGATCGAGGCGAGGAGGGAGTTGGACCTCGTGGGGCAGAGCAGCTGCACGTCCTCCTCGGTGAAGGCCGAGCGCTTCGACATGATGGCCTGGATCTTCTCCTTGACCTTCCTCGTGTACTTGCACGAGTCGTTGTCGCTGTCGAGGAGGCCGTTGGTGTTGGCGCTCTTGACCATCTGGATGAGGATGGGCGGCAGCTCGCCCTCCAGCGCGAGGAAGCCCTTGGTGAAGGCGGCCGCTGTCATCTGCACCCGGCCCTCGTCGGACGCGTAGATCTTGAGGTCGTGTCGGTAGGTGCTGTGCAGGCGGAGGAGGCCCAGGCCCGGATCCTTCCCGTAGCTGCCGTCCCCGCCCGGGTAGATGCAGCGGAAGGCGTGGCCCAGGTCCTCGGCCTGCTGTCGTCCCGCCGCCGTGAGCTCGCCGCCCCACTTGACGATGACCAGGATGCACGGCTGCTCGGGCTGCTGCGGCTTGCGGAAGCTGCAGGGCTGGTACTTCATCTGGACCTTGCGGTTGAAGCCGCTGAAGTGGCCGTACATCTGCAGCACCGCGCGCATCTGCCGGTACTTGTTGGCGTTCTCCTGGACCTCGGGATCCACCGGCCGGCCCATCTCCAGGTCGTTGAGCAGGACGCGGACGATGTCGAGGACCTCCTGCAGCTCGGCCGGCTTCTTCAGCTTCACCTCGGTGCCCCGGTGGCCGGCGCACTTGCGGAACAGCTGGAAGAAGGCCTCGTTCTTCACCTCCATCTTCATCTTCTCCTTGGGCGTCCGGTCACCGTGCCGAATCACCCCGATCACACAGCGCAGCTCCATCTTGACCCCGCGGGTCGTGGGCACCAGCGGGTCGTCCTCCGGGAGCACGGGGTCCGTCCTGGCCGCGATGGATCGATGCGGGGTCACAAGCCGCGAGATGATCATGCCCAGGATGTGCCCGCAGTCGTCGTAGTACTTCTTAGAGGACTTAACGAAGCTGAACCCGTTGACGTCGCAGACGTAGGACATGCCGTTGGCGCGGAGCAGGTCGAAGCCGCAGATCCGCTGGTGGAAGGCTTGCACCACCCGCTTCGAGGTGATCTTCTCCCGTTGAGTGAGGATCACCGGATAGCGAACCTCCTTACCCTCGAGGTCCCGTTCCACCTTTCCGTCCAAGGCGGGCGACTTGCGGGCCTCTGCGTGGGCGTAGTCATCCCCCACTGTGTACACCTGTAGCGGATCAATACACACCGATCGATAATCCTTCAATCAATGCGCACCGATCAATAATCCATTAATCAATACACACCGATCGATAATCCTTCAATCAATGCGCACCGATCAATAATCCTTCAATCAATGCACACCGATCGATAATCCTTCAATCAATACAACACACCAATCGATAATCCTTCAATCAATACACACCGATCGATAATCCTTCAATCAATGCACACCGATCGATAATCCTTCAATCAATGCACACCGATCGATAATCCTTCAATCAATGCACACAGATCGATAATCCTTCAATCAATGCACACAGATCGATAATCCTTCATAATACAAAACTACACAATCAATACACACCGATCAACCACACAGAAAATCGATAATCCTTCATATTGTACAATTAAAGAGCCAGACAGAAAATCGATAATCCTCATATTATAAAATTAAAGAATTAGAAAGAAAATCGATAATCTTACATATAGTAAAATAAAGAAATACTGAGAAAATCAATATTACTATATTATAATTTTTAGAAAAATAAATAAATATATAAATCCATCCATCAACGATCTAGATATTTAAATTTATAGAGAACTGAGAGTTGAATAAACATTATGATAACCTAACTCACCTTGACGTCAGTGCCATCGGTCGGCATAAACTCCTCATAGAGATAAGATCTGTCGTTACGAATCCGACTATCAGGAAAATACTTGCTGCTCCGGTTGTCCTTCTTCCTAAAGAGATGTTGACAGCCGCCACCAGCGGTGCTCGGGAAGTAGATGTAGATGTTGTGATCTTCGGCGTCTTGGGGCTTTTCTACGAACGGTTTGTGGAACACTTCCCCATTTATCTGGTCGATAAAAAAGAATAATTTAAATAAGAGTTCTTCGAATCGAAAGAATATTGCATTTGATTTAACTGCCAACAAAAGATTCCCATGTGTCAGTTGTGATCATTAAGATTTCCGGGTGTGTTACGAATTAGAACTACATGATGAAAAGTAAATATTAAAGAAATTCTACAATTAAAAATAATGTAAATAATGAATTCAATAATCAAAAAATGTTCCATTTTAATTATTAAGATTTTCTATTCAACGCCATGTCCAGTATTCTTTCTCTGTAATTATTGTTAAAGCACAAATCAATGCTGTCATTTGCAACTGACTAATTGCATAGAACACTGACAGATGACAAATAAGAAGCTGCATATTATAGGTGATACTAGAATGCAAGGATATGATTTATATAATTTATACAAATGTGTGATGAAATTGGTGAAACATCCTGAATGTGAAACTTGGTGTTGATTTCAATATAAAGTTAGGTTGTAATGGATAGCATCGTAAAATACAACTAATTTGCATTAACAATTATTGAAATTAGAGGAATGAAAAAAATGAAATCTTGTAACTTTCTTTCTGGAACAGACAGAAATTAGAGTTACTTTGAAATTAAAAGATATTTAAATGAATATAAAGAACAGAATTACGGTTAAAGTCACAGGGAAGACATTAATTCTAGTTGCAATTATTTTAGAAGCATCATATGAAACTTTATTTTATGTTGGTTTTTAAATCTTTTTCAGAAAAGTAATTTAGGTTATAATCTAAAGTAAGAAACAATCGTTTTTTAGAACTCTTCAAGATTGTATGAAGATCATAAATATTGTAAAAAAGATAAAATCATGCATTAAATAAATACCTTCTAATAATCCAGGTTTAAAAGAAAATTAAAACAGAATACTGTTATCGCAAACAAGCACAAGAGAAATATGTGGGCTTATCAGAGCATTATTAATAATTGAGCCTGATAGATTGTAAAGACTAAATACTTATTATGCTGTAATGATTTTCTGTTCAATAGCCTGCATATAAAGACTAAGTATAGAGTTTCATTAACATTGAAAGAAGGTAAATAGACCCGCCAGCCAAGCTCATATCTGCAGTCATGGATAATGTAATTAAATTCATAACTATAATCTGCAAAGAAGGAGTAGGAGGCAGGCGTTTCCTCTCTTATGCGAGAGACCTTTGTCAAAACACGCTGGATACATATATACATCTCACCTCGATACAGTCGTCCTGCTCCACCAGTTTGATCCCCGGCATGAGTTGCCCCCGTGAGTCACGAAGCACCACGGCATACCGCGGCACAGGAATGCCCATCTGACCCAATTCCCGGTACACCGCGAGTCGATCCATCAGGACGTACTGGGAGCGAAGGTCGTTGATCAGGTGCGGCTTACGCAGGTCAGCGTACTCGATCACCTTGAGCAGGGGGAAGTCGTAGGAGTAGAAGCTGATCAGCACGTCGCAGAGCGGCCACGTCTCAGGGCTGTCGTTGAGAATCATTTTCTCCTCGAAGACGATGACATGGATGTAGGTGAAGGACTCGAGGCGATGGAGGATCTCTTGCATGGGTTTGCTGGTCACTTTAGTGGCCATGGCACAGAGGCCGACAATGATGCTGCTGAAGCTGTCGTCGGGGTCGTCAGCATCGTCTAAGGCGTCCTTGCTGGACATGGCGGATTCTCTGCAATGGTTTGGAGAAGAGTGAACTCTGGTGATGATTCTCGGTTGCTATATAGTTTGACTATCACCTGGTTGTCTATAAGCTAGGTGTAAACAAGTGTTGTTGCATATGTGAATGGTGAGCGTAGTATTATTAAAACTATAAGGAAGAGAAGCAGCCTATCGCCAGGTAGGTGTGTGTTTACTAGGAGGGAGGTACCTACCCTACACAGAATCACTCACTTGTTCAACAAGTTGGAAAGAATTTTAGCAGTGAAATTCATTGCCTGTGTCGCATAAGAACAGCTTTCTGCAAATCCTTGTCTCCGCTGTAAATAAATCGGGAATCTAAAAATGGAATACAAGAGTAAATGGTCAATCTTGTTCATAAATAGATAATTATTGTAAGTATCTGCTATAAATGTTCACTGTAGTAGAATTGTTTTCATGTATTAACTTATATTAACAATTTCAAACATTTCGCCTATATATAGCTCCTACTCTAAAACATACAAAGTTTGTAGAATTTAAGACAAAACAAATGTATCGAAATTTAGAACACTATTATTAAGAGAATACAATAATTTGTATAAAATGATAAATAACAGAAATGTATCTACGGTCAACATAAATTAATAAGTATAATGATTTCGGAGGAGAGATCTTAAACAATATCCAAAAGTAAGAAAATTATATCGAAATTTTAAAAAATCAACCGCAGTAGCTAGGCTGAA
The DNA here is from genome assembly GCA_034780395.1 of Vannuccia rotundouncinata. Classification (NCBI taxonomy): domain Eukaryota; kingdom Metazoa; phylum Platyhelminthes; order Proseriata; family Coelogynoporidae; genus Vannuccia; species Vannuccia rotundouncinata. The sequence goes on from JAUZNC010033547.1 coordinate 33,819, forward strand.
CACAATTTATGTACCTAATCAGATATAATTAATTATTAAACTAGAAAGTTACCAACGGAATTTCCAAGTGGATGGGACAGCTAATCACAATTCAACCGAAAAGTGTATATTCATTAATTAACATCAATATATGACAGGAACTTCCTTCCAAAGATATTATCGATACTTGTAGATATTTGATTAACCAGATTTTTAAGTACCCAGGATAAATATTGAAAGTCCGAAAAATATTAGGTTCATAATAATAAATAATAATAAGAGGCATCTTGCAAGACACTTTATGTGATATCGATCAAATTAAAAATATGGAGTCAGACAACCAATTAGAAAATTGGAGATTTAAAAAATGAGCAACTATAATCTTTTTTAAAAACATAACTAAATCATATTCCATTACACCAACAAAATTAACAACACATTCCTAATCGTAAATAAAAGTAATTTAAATTATTTTGGTAATATAATAAAAAATTGGAGATTGAATTAATTAATTGAACATTAATTTTATTTAATCCGTAAAAATGTAACTTTACGTTTTTTAACTTTTACTTTTCAAAAAATAATAATAAAATATAGGCCAAATTTTCTTTATAATGAAGTAAATATTTAATACCATTTAAAATGATTAAAACAATTCATTAATTTTTATAACTAACAATTACAAGATATACCAGTAATTATAAAAAAACAGTCAGTTATTTAATTCAGTTACTAAAATATCTTTCAATTATAATGATTTTCGCAAATAAATTTAAAAAGTATTCCATTAGAGATATCTCAGTAAAAAAGTAACACATACAAGGTTAAAAATACATCGAATACTTCCCCTAATCTCAGATATGGAAGGATGTTAAAGTCAAAAACTTACAGTGAAGAAATATGTTTTCTAGTACTATATAATACTCCGGATGTCAGTTGGAAATAAATATATTCTATTTCAACGAATATATCTAACTGTTAGTTAGAATCATGCAACTACACAACAAACATGCAAATAAATAAATGCAAAACTGTCGATATGTGCCAAAATAAAAACCTTTTCATAAGAATGCTATTTCAAGTAAACAATTTCTTTCGACATTTTCTGAAATATAATTCCTCATACAAAGATAACTCGATCTCAGGTTAAACAAAAGCTTCACATTATAAGCTCAAAACAAAATCCAAAATAATACAAATTAAGTGATTTCATGAAAATGAGTATTTTGAGACATTTCATCTGAGATAAATGTTGTTAAAAGTATTTTAAGAGATTTGTACAAGAAGCATGTTGATTTCAATTTTAACACATATCAGCATAGCGCAAAACAAAATGGAACTATAATTATACAAAATTGAAAAAAGAACATGTCATGTTACAACCCAACAAATAGATCAAAAGAGAAAGTTGCTTCAAAAACGGGGTTGTGTATATTATAATATAATTGGGCTACACTGGATAATTATACATATGATAGGCAATAGTAAAGTAATCTAACAGTAAGAATAAATAGAATAAGAAGTATAAGCAAATATAAATTAAAAAGTTAGTTGGTAAATAAATTCATACGGACTAGAAGTTTTTGATAAATGAGGAAATAATATATACCATAGTCAGACGGGAACTGAAAGGAATGTGCCGAGTGGACGGATACAGCAGATATGGTTCGATATTCAAGCACAAAGGTGAGAAGGTATACAAATCATAAAAAATATTCTTCAAAATTGGTGCGAAAAGAAAAATGCCGCTTGATAATGTGCTGACTGAGAAAACGATAAAAATGCTCTGAGATATTGTGGACAATATTAAATATAGAAAGGAATGACATAGTCAAAAATAGACAAAGTTAAAATAAGAGCTGATTGGTCGAGATGTAGTAAACACAGATAAAACAATCGATACGATAGATATTGCACGTTGAGGCAACGGTGTTTTATGTAGAAAGGAGAGCAGATATTAATCAATATATTGGAATTACGAGAGAAACGTCATATTTTGTAGGCATTTCGCATCATGAGGTCGAAGTAGGCGTCGCTGTCTACAGATGCACTCACGCCAGAGTAATAGTTTAAGAATTCGTCCTTAGTTATCTGTAATTTATACGAAAGAGAGAAGGAGAGAATTAAAACCCGCATCTAGAAATGTAAATAGTTGAAACAGGTTTGATGTGGTGGTAAATTTATGCATTTTAAGAAGTAGGACAAATTTGGATTTACAAAAAGATTTTGAAAGAGATATCCGATGTCAAATATATATCAAGAAAAAAAGAATAATTCCCCAGGAGTTAAAACTTCATGTTTAGATAAATTGACAATAATTGCATACTCTTAATATGACAACATTTATATGGCATTTAGCAGAGTAAAATGGAAATATAAACCGCGGCCAAATTAGAAATCAAAAGTCAAATTGAGATTATATTATGTATAGAAGCAGTGAGCTGAGAATTGTGCAAATAAATTATTAATATATATATAGAATTTGTGACGTGTTTTAAATATAATAAAGGCACCAACATGGTGTAAATAGTGCCTACAATGTCTTTGGTGACTTGTATATTTATATATATTGACTATGGGTTAATAGTAAGCTCATAAAACACAGCAATAGCAGATTAAGCGTTAGTAAAAAAATGTCAAACCAAATTCTAAAACAAAGATTTTCAATTCTACAAATATGAATCAAAAGGTAGAAAAGGAAATGGCTAAATAGGATGGTGAGCTTTTTTGTTCTCCAAATGTACAAATCAATGAACTAAAGAAACATTTCTGATTAGGTCAATGATTTATGAGTCCGAAGTTTTAGGGCGCATAACGGTAAATCATAACCAAATTGATTCCAAATAAAAAGGATTAACTAAAAACTAGAACTATAGTCATCTTAAAGTGTAAGTATTTTAACATAAATAATACATTGGGCTACAATAATTGTGTGAATCTAAATCAGAAAATATTTTATTCAAATCGTGTGGTGCGAATAACACTCCAAATAACTCCGCAAAGGAAAAGGTTTGCAATCTATGATTGACCCTCAAATGTCTGGATAAAAGCATGTTGTGAGCTGTGTTTAGTAAAAAAAGGGCCACCTCCATTTTTATAATTCAACACCGCAAACAGCGAGTATTTTATGAATCGGACAAATGGACAGAATATATCTACATAATGGCTGACTATATTATACACAGCAATGCGCAGAGCTGAGCGAGCAAGCGCTTTGGTCTTACAATCCATAGGCATTGCGCATCATCAGGTCGAAGTATGCGTCACTGTCGATGGAGGCACTAACCCCCGAATAATAGTTAATGAATTCGTCCTTGGTTACCTGTGTGTAGAGACATTAATAAAGGATCACTGCACATTATAAGGAAATAGCAGCCTTGAGTAATACATTCAAATGAATAACTCGATTTATAAAGCAAGAAAAAACTATGAACTTAGAAATGATACCGGTAGGCGAATATCGAATTATTATCGGTAAACTAACTAACTAATTATCATTCCGGTTGTTTCGATAGCTAAAACAAGGAATGCGACATTAACTCGAGTCTTAAATACAGTCAAAATGGGAAGAGGATATGACCTGGCCTGGCTTGCAGTGGTATCTACACAATGCAGGGAATCAAAAATAGATTTAGTGGTCTTAGATATCTCAAGAGTACTTTCCAAAGAGTATATAAAGGAAAAGTCTTACTCTTCCATCAGCCTCGTTAGGAGTCTCAAATTGTTTGAGAAATTGTAGAAAGACTTGCTCCTCATTCCATTCCCCGTTCTTGTACTTAGGGTGATGTTTACAGTTGTAGACACCCTTCAGATCTTCAACCTGAAATATCCACAAGAGAGCTAAAACCAAAATCCAACCAAGTAAAA
>JAUZNC010033547.1:39261-51565 GCA_034780395.1 Vannuccia rotundouncinata
AAAAAAACAAGGATCTAAATTAAGATGAAACTTTAAAAAATAAATGATAACGCGGGTGGGCAATTCATAACAAAATTTAAAACAATTACTTAATGAACAATGAACCGTGGGAACTTCATTTGTGTAATTGTAAAATAACAATATCCATAAAAAGAATGGTTCAAACGAATCCATCAAACAAAACCCTCTCAATGTTACCAATATATTCTATAATCATAATTAATGATTTTACACAATGGATTTTAATTTATTTGACGAACCTTCCAAGTCCTTTAATCCCCGAAGCTCCACGAGATAAGCATTGTAATCTCAATTTTTCCAGTGGATCTTTCGCATTAGCTAATTGCGCTCGTGCTTTCTCCTGTAGTTCTTTGTTACCTCTTGCTGTGGCTGACATTATGGGCAAATCTGTGGCAAAAAGAAAGCACTCATGTTCATAAATACAATCATTTCGTAATTAACTCCCAATAATTTATGTTAAATAAAACTGATATTGAAGAATATAATCTAAACATTAAATAAATACTTTGATTTGTATAGAGTGGTTATGCATACTATTTAAAATATTCTTACACAATCAGGAGGTTATGAAAGATTGAAGATTGTGGAATTTATTTGACATTGTTAAAAATACCAATACGTCTAATTATAAGTTAGCATGCAAAATAACTATATAATCTCTTGTAATGCATTTCAAATATATATCTACTATTCTAAACTGGAAATACCTTATCCGAATTACACAGATTTTTCTTTGTAATCATTGAGGTTTGTTTCAATTAAAATAGTCATATATTCAAAACATAAGTTACCTCCAGGCATTCGTTTGGAAATACCTCTTGTTTGCAGGTATTATATTCTGTAAAGTAACATTTGAAAGGCTACAAAGCCAACAACCAGCCTGCTACAGTAGGTTAATTTAAGCAATATAAAAAATCTGAAATATTGTTTAAAATAAGCTTAATATATTATAGACAAAAAGATATTTTGTAAATTGCATGATATTTGTAACATAAAGAAGTATATTTTATCTCATGAAACAACATTTATTGAATTGTCATAAAAGATGTTACAAATATCTGAAATGAACAGATATGAATATAGGATAAGTAAACAATACAAATAACATAAGATTGAACATATGTGAGAGGAATAAGTATGCATATAACAATATAAACAATATGGACCACATAAACCATATAAACAACCGTTTAACTAACAAGTAATATGGGAAAGTAAGTTAATGGCAAAACCTCTACAGTAATATGATTATGCATTAAATTTAAACACTAAATCAATATTAAGCATAAGAATTTTACTTTGTAACATAGATATAAATTAAATATTTAAATAATAAGATAAATTAAATGTGCAATTCTTTTTATTTTTAAAAATATTAAATATAAAAAATAATAGCTAAACAGAATTTGCTTTTACACCACCAACTACACATTTTGTTGTTTTGGATGAATTAATAAAATGTTCATTACAACTTCAAAAAATCAGAAATAAATTATATAGAAAACTATCCAAACTTATTTCAGGCAGCCTACTAAGAAAATATTAAATAAAAACACAAAACTATGCTATTTTGTTAGTACTCATATAGAAAACTATTTAATATTATAATATATATATATTAGACCCAAATTAATCAACAAACCCAAAATTTTGCTAATAACTATCATATGATTTTATATATTTAGATTTAAAAATCAATTTTGTCATACTTTATTATTCTTTAAATGACAAAGTGTTGGGTCAGACACTGCATATATTGTATATAATTTTGCTTGTTATAAAATATAATAATTGTACAGGTTTATGCAGCATATCAATAATATAAACAATTTTTCTATAATTTTTTCTATAATATAATTTATATATTTAATATTTCCAGCAAAAAATAATATATTTGTGTGAAATATGATTTGGTTAAAAAATTAAATATCTATTCTGATATATTCCAACATGTTGCAATATTATATTATACTAAAAGTTTGTAGGTATTATTAGAAAGCATCCAAGGTTGAAAATTAATTGAATTTGTGTATATTACTATCCATAATTATGTCTATTAATTTGTCACATTGAGCATGGGTGTCATGGTTTATAATATCCAGCTGCATACCTGCCATGCTGATTCATTTATAAACTATATATGAGCAGTTTGGTTATTGAATATAGTGTGTGTTTAATTGAATCTGGCATGAGATTAAACTATTTAAAAACTATTTAAACTATTTAAAACTATTAAAAATGTTGAGCATAATCTATAATTTTACATTTTACAACTTAGAATACATCTAAAATCTAAATGAATAATGGAAATCATAATAGGAATAATTAAATGAAAGAAAATCAGTTAATATCAGGGTTCATAGTGCTAGACAAGAATTTTTTCCCTGACTTTTTGAGACTATGTTACCAGATTTTTTCTGATAATATCTTATAATCTTACTAATATTATCAGTGAATTAATACAAAAAATTGATAAAATTATGTTTATCCTTCAAAATGCAGAAGTTTGCATTGTTTTACATATTATACAAATATTAACAACACAGAAGGTTCTACCTTTCCTAATAGTTATGGTTGTAGTTTATAATATCATACTCAGGACATCAAAAACCACTCTGAAGTATAATACAAACACAATAATCAACATGTAGTGCATAATTTTTTAGGTTATTTTTTTTACCTAGAATGCACATTGAAAGAGGTGTTTAAAACATTTAAATTAAACTATCTAATTTAAATTATCTAATTTCAATTTTCCCTGACTTTTAAAAAGTTTCAGAGTGAACTTCAAATTCCCTGACCAAATTGCAAAATCCCTGATTTTTTCTGACTTCCTATGAATCCTGAATAAGGAAATTAACTGAAATCAGTTAATTAATGGATAATTTTGTGCCTAAATATATGAAGGAATTCAAACTGAAATGTTTTAAATAATCTTTTTTAAATACTATATATTATGCAACCTAATTAAATATACATAAAATTTATCATACATGCATATTTTGTATCCTAGATTGCTGATATACTTCAGCCTTATTCAACTTATTATTCACTTATTTGTGCTGCTCTTGCATTGAGACTATATTCAACAAGCTTTTTGGGGATAGCTTATTGTATTTCAATTTAGATTATTTTAAATATAAATATACATATAAATATATATATATAATATTTGTAAACTATTATAAATATTATAAAAGACTTTGCTACAAATATAATATTTGTTGATAAATTGTCTATTTAGCAGACAATGAGAATACAAATTGCAATAAATAGCAAACCTATTATAATTATATGAAAGTAGGTATGTATAGGTTTATAATATATTCACTTTTTTTTATAGAAAGATATTTCAATTTTAGTATAATTTTACCTATATAATTGTATACCTAGTTATAGCAATTTGGAAGAATATCCTAGATATGAAATACAGCAAACATATAATCTCATATAACTGATAAACATGCAAAATATTGAATTATATTCAAGTATAGGTCCAATGGAATTCATAATATATATAAATTTGTGCAAGAAGCTAATTGAATGTGTCACACCATATTAGCTTTTATTATAAATGATCCTAAAATAATTAACCAATCAGGACACAATAAGGATACTAACTGACATATTTGAATTTATATAGCTGTTTATAGAGAGGTAATTCTGCTGTCACATAAGACCATAATGAAATGGTAAAACTCCTTTTTAGAACCAATTAACAAAAAACAATGATCAAATAAAAATTTAATGATCTTCAAATAAAAAAACATAGAAACCTAGAAATGTGTAAAAAAACATGCAATAACGCAGTGTTTTTAATAAAAAACACAGATGCATTTAAAAATGCAGCTTGCATCAGCACTGAATACATGCATGTATTTCAATAATATAAAAAACAAAGCTATGAAAATGTTAAAAGGCAATGTTTACTAAAATGTATAAGTTTATTGTATACTCATATTATGTTAAATCAAGTTAGATTATGAGTATATAAATAACATATTTATATTTCTGACACAATATTACTTACACAATTAACCAAACATAGTGATTTTTATGTAAGGTGTGAATTCACACCTATTTCAGGACACTGAGCTTTCATTGGAAATGTCATACCTGAAACTTTATATACTGTATTTTTGTCAATTGATTTGGAGAATGTTATAATAGCCAGCAAAGAATTTTCTGATAAGAAACTGACCATTATTGATTGGTGTCACTTCTTTTAAGATGTTTGTGTTTGCTGGGATGAGCTTTTTGCTTCTCTTGAAGGGCTCTGTGATGATGGTGGTAATACTCTGAACATTGCAAGTATGTTTGTGGTGTATGGCTTGAAGGATAATGTATTTTTTCAAAGTATTATGATACCCGATATTTACATTTTTATTACCTATTTTTTTAAAAAAATGGGTGAGGATTCCTGATATTTCAGTCAAAAATGCTATAAAAAAGGGGCCAAAAAAGTCCTGGTTAATTAGTAAGTGTAATTGATAAGGAGAATCTATACAATTTAAGTGCTAAAGGGATGAGCATTTTTAAAAGATTTTTAGTACTATTGTTAAACAGTATCCAGTGTTATGGAGCTGATGTAATTTATTGAAATAAAATGATATATTTTAAAAATATAAAAATTTTGGACACTAAAATGTAATACCTGCAAATATATTTCATATACATTATAGCCTGCATTTCATGCTGGATATTTTAGTCATTTTAATTGTTTTATTTAGGGGTTGTCATAGTGAAAATGCCATTGACAACCCCTCCCCTACCCAAAATGCCCAAAGCAAATTTTGCATGGATCACTATAATTTGTAATATTAAGCTTCTTAATAAACTTTAAAATTAAGATTCTTATAATGTACATATAGGGTGCACCTAATTGAAATTTATAAGCCCCTAATATCCTATAATCACACTATGTGGTATCTATAAATATTGTTTTGTACATCTATGAAAAATTGTGTGAATCAAATAAATGAATTAAACAAAACATATAATCCCTATTGACTACATATTATATGAGATATAGGGTGTATAAATAGTTTACAAAAAAATTGCATACCTATTCTAATTATACTAGAAATAATATTTCCATTATAATTATTTATGGAATTCTTTAAAGTATTAATTAAAATACAGTATAATCTTATACTTACCACTATAATTCAAAGAGAATGTCTTGTTTATTTAATAATATAAAGAAATTAGAAATATTTACTTCCTTATAATAAATATTGAATATCACAGACGCCGAATAACAAAGAATAATTATAAAATGGAATAGCGAAACAACGCCTAAAAATCAATACTTTGATACCGTGGTAATAAATAATAACATATAATAAAATTTTCTATGAATAATTTTTTGTAATAAAGAAATAAATATGATTAAACAAATATTATAAATCCATTTTTTATGCTAATTTTGTTTAACTATCATGAAAGAAAATAGAAGTAAAATTTTCAACAAAAACACAATATTATTGTCTAAAATATATTAAATAATGGGGAATAAAATTAGTAAAATATCGTAATATATTTAATTCAAATATTATAGCAAAGCTTATAAATTGAAAGTCACAAATTTTAAAAAAATTAAAAAACAAATAAAACTTAAAAGAGTTAAATATAATAAAATTATGAATATTTTTTATAATAGAATCCCTTTTGTTAATATATTTTGATAACAAAATTTAAGTGTTGACATAGTTAAAAAATCTTTATAAATAAATGGATGATGAACAAGAAACGTACAAACTATGGAGAATTAGAAAAACAGTTTTGACGGTAGGTTCAACAATTTGTGTATAATGCATATGCACAATAATCATTGATTTATGCAGTCTACTCTGGCTAAACCTTAAAGTCTGCTCCAATTAATTGTCTCATATTAAAAATCTTTTAAATTGTCTGGTTTTATACAAAGTAAGAAAATCGCTAAATACACATTGCACTATAGTGTATCTACGTAAGATAGACATACTATGCCTGCATAACTTGTTAACAAAGGAAAAAAAACTGCAAATGATTAATTTGATTTCAACATGATTTTTTTAGGGAATTGTAGCTTACTTGTCCATTAATTAAAATAAACTACCACACCACCCAGACAGTAACTAGATTTATTTTCTGAAAAAAATTTAATTAACAGCCCAGGAGGCTACAATCACATTTTTTTCTATTTCTAATAATAAATGAGATATCATCTGTAATAATCATCTATTCATTTATATATGAATAGATAAAAAATGAACAAATTGTGTCTGTGGCAATGGAAAAAATGCATGCATCATTAGAGATAATTTTCTCATTGTCAGTGATTTCATCTTTTTTTATGGCAATGGCACACACAATATTTTAGGCAATTCCTATATATTTATTTATAAAATTAGACTCTTAAAATTTAGACCCCACCCCATAAAATTTTCTGCATACAGGCCTGTATTTACTTTATAAAAAAAATAATTTTTAGAGAAATTGCATAAAAACCATGGTTTTTGATCACAGGGTATTTATTTGTATAAATAATTGTATCTAAAAATATAAAAAATAATATTTGAAATCAGGTTGAAATCTTTTTTAATGAACTATTCAGCCAAATTGGTTTTTTTAATGCCAAACTTTCAATTGCACAGTCATATTTTAAATAAAAATGCTTAATATTCAGCCTTAATTGGCTATGAAATACACCTCCTAACTTATTTGTTTTATAAAAAAGAAATTTTTAACTCTAAACATTTGTAATTAAAGTTAATACATATAATATGAGGCAAGCCTTTAGCATTCTTTCAATAATTGTCATGGTTAGGATTACAGAAAATTATCCTTTGGTTTATTTATAATATCCAAATTAAAACTGAAATAAAAGACCTGTTTCTATTAGCAAAAATAAAATGCATTGAACAATCATGGGAATCTTCCGAAAATTTCCAGTTTTTTTAAATTTAGAGTGACTACTGATGGAGACACACATCCAATAAATAATTATGTTGGTAGGGTAAAAGCTATATGTTGTATGTAAATATTTTGTCATGTACATTATTTTAATTAGTGATTGATTTGAATTAGATATACATTTTATTTTTTTTGTTAATTTTTATTCATTATATTATTTTTAATTTCAATTGTTAAAAATTGTACATATTTGACTACCTCTCTCTATAAAGTTATCTACTTACCTTACAAGGGCTGACCTTTTTAGTTATGAAGCCTGTCTCTATTAATTTATCTCACTATGAGGACCCCTTTATTTGTGAATCATATACATGCAAGTTTTTTATTATACTGGGGCAGTTTTTTTTAAATTTGCTAGTCATGACCTGACTTTTTAACTACAAGTGGACCCTAAAACAAACTTCCAGTTTTTTATATGACCAGCCATTCCCATACCTGATTGTAAGTATATGGATCATTCTATAAATTCTGTTCACAATTCACATTAGCTGGTGTTCTGATTTGTCATTTTATCTAATATTGTAGCATTGGGCAAAAAAATCAGGGATTTGATTTGTGTCCTGATTAGCCAGAGTAGACTATATAATATACTAATAAAAGTCAGTAAATTTCTTCCAAAGTGGGTAAATTATATAAACAAGAAAGTGTCTGAATCAATTAGGATACTGATATTGGATTAATTTGTCAGTAATTTTTTTATTTATTCATCTACATAAATGGTTGTCTAATGATTGCAGGCACTATAAATGGGCACACAAAATATAACAAATTTCATAATTATTAAAAAATGTTAGTGGTGGATATTTGTTTTTATTATTCTCTAACTTTATAAAGTTCCATTTTTGTAAGGAATCAAGTCATTAAGATTTTGTTTTGTAAAATGAGAATTAAATGTAAGTATAGAATAAGAGGTATTCCAAATGGAATTTTATAGATTTTTAGTATGGCATACTCTAACCTTTTTATTAATGTGTTTTTGTAAGTCAAAGAATAATGAGATATAAATGTTTGATTTGTTCAAGTTTAATTACTTATATTTTCAATTCCCAATGCAACCTTATTGTGTGTAATATACACAATTTCTGAAAATAGTTAGAGAACTTTTTTTGCAATGAGGGCTTTATTATTTTTTTATTAATGCAATATTAATTTGAGTGAAATTTACACAGTGAATTAGATTGAAAATTTTCGTAAAAATTAAAACATTTAATTAAACATTTAAATTTAAAATTATTTCTTTCCTTCCTTAAGGATTATGAAAGTTTAGTTTTCAGGTAATAAATCATCAAAACAATATTATTGATCATCTTTATTTTCTCTTTGTGTTAGATGTGTCATGACCGTGGCTATCTCATAACAAAGGAAGAGTTAAATCAAACGCTGGATGAATTCAAAGAAATATTTGGGGACAGACCAAGTGACAACAAACCAGGTAGAAATGAACTTCTCATGTTTGTCTCTCATCAGGAAGATCCCACTGACCAATTGATGGTATTCTTCCCTGATGAAGAAAAGGTTGGAATCAAGACAATTAAGGCATATGTCAATCGTATGCAGGCTGATAATGTCTTCAAAGCTATTCTTGTTATTCAAGGCAAAGGAATGTCGCCTAGTGCTAAATCGGTCAGTTGAATTATATCATTGCACTTTTAATCAATAACTGACTGCCAGTAGACTCCTTAGAATGTACAATACATTTGTAAATACATTTGTTTTAGTTACTGTAAATGTACATTAAATATTCAAACTAAATAATTACCTTGATATCTAAACAATTCCTGTTTATTAATGATTATACTTTATACAATGATTCGTAGAGATAAATTTTGTATAACAGTACATTCATATGAGCATATTTGAATATTCTCTTTCTGATTTATGTCTTTAAAGTTTTGTTGTTCAGAGTTGTTATACAAATGGATCTGTACATATATGATTAATACCTTCATTTAATGTTTTCAGGCACTTGTTGATTTGGCACCAAAATATATATTGGAACATTTTTATGAAAGTGAATTAATGGTAAACATCACTGAACACGAGGTAAGATTCTTTTGTCTTATGTTTATGCAATATTTTTTAATGTTGGGCTCATTTTATTTCATTACAAGATTTGTGGACAACTATGTTGAATATTAAAATAAAGGACAAAATTTAGTATTCAATCTTCCAATATCGAATTTATTTAGTATAATTTTTTTATAATTCACAAAATGCGATCTAAAATTTATCTAATTGATCTGTAATTTCTTTTTTGTTTACTAATTTATTCCTCTACATATTTGTAAATCTAATTTCCAACATTTGAGAAATTGTTATAATATATTTTTTTGTTTATATGTCAGCTTGTTCCAGAGCATGTTGTATTGACCCAAGAAGAAAAGAAAGAATTACTCGAACGATAGTATGTTTCATAATTACAATTTTTACAATGTTTCATAATTACAATAACATAATGATATAAATTATTCTACGCATTTTTATATCTTTAAATTTTATATAAATTAATGCTTCAGAAAATGGCTTAACATTGAAGAATCGACATTATTAATGTATTTGTTTAATCTCATATTATCCAATTTTATAAACTTTTAACATCTTTATTAACTCTAAAATGTTTAGTCGATTGAAAGAAAGTCTACTTCCGAAGATTCAGGCTGGAGACCCCGTTTCACGTTACTATGGGTTACGAAGAAGTCAGGTTGTCAAGATAGTCAGACCATCTGAAACTGCCGGCCGCTATGTTACTTACAGGATTGTTGTTTAAGTAACTGCATTTTGAATTTTATGAAATATAAATATGTATGAATTTGAGTAATGTGTAATGTTTTGTATAACATTCTTTGTAAATACATTTATAGTTATTTATATTTTGTCATGTGGTTTAATTCTACAGTTCAATATGTTCAGTATACTCCACCTAAATTATTCGAAATATGATTTATGGATGTGTTAGGAACTCCCTCAAATTTTAATGATATTTTTTATAAAAATTTGACTAATACATTACGCAATTTTTATTATACTTTAATGTCAAGAACTATTTAGAGGTTCATTGGCATAATTTTCAAAAATGAAAAATATATAATATAAAGTAATGTATGTTAATAAGGTTAGAAATTATATTACTTATGTTTTTCGTCTGACTTACTAGCTACTTTAATAAATCAGAAACCTTCATAACTAATAGTTGTTATAATAACTATTCAATTCAAATGATTTACTATAACTAATTCATGTGTTTTTAGATAATTGAAACATGGATTAAATTATAAGCATTACAAAATGTACTGAGGATATTAATCCAATACTGTAAACGAAAATATTAATTCTATAAAATTTACCATATATTTTCGATCAATACTAAACTTGTCCATATTTTATAAATAGTTGATATAATATCTTAAATATACAATAAACCCCCGATTATTCGCTACATTTATCTAATCCTTTCATTATAAACCCGTGGCTAATTATTCGCAAGACGTCCCCTTGTATCCGCTATTCCCATTTGAGAACAATAAGCCGAAAATCCATTGACGTTTTTTTTTAATATAAAAATGTATAATAATCCGATTTGTGTATAGTAGATATATAATTTAATTATCATCAGAATAAAATGCATGTGATATGGAAATATACAGTCATAGCAGGGTCATAGCTACTAATTGAAGCTGGGAGGAATAAACTTAAAAAGGGCCAATTTTAAAAAAAATTTATCAAAGAAAATTTTATCTTACAATATTTAATCATTGCCATTATATAATATATATAGGTCTTATTCCTATGAAAATGTAACAACCGTTATAAGTCATCCCATGATTTATCGCTTATTTTTAATTTCCACGGGTTTTGCGGATTATTTGGTGTTTACTGTAATATACACTTTGACATCGTAATTAACATAATTACGATATCAATGGATATCCACCACATATGTTTTATATAATTAAAGCAACTTTTAATAGATCTATTAAAATTAATTCTGTTGTCAACAGCTAAAATAATACCGCTTTTTACAAATTTTCTGTAATTTTATAAATATGAATCCTTTAGAGAATAAAGATCTTAAAATGATTACAGCGGTAATTCGTAGTAATCCAAAGAAATTCCAAATGGTGAATAGAAAAATGAAGTTTTTACCTCGTGCTATTGCTCGACTTACTACTTTAGTAAAACTAGATCTTCGAATGAATTTTCTATCTTCTTTACCAGAAGAATTTATAGAATTGAGTCTTGTAAGTAAACTTTGTTTTTAATTTCTTAAAAAATATACTCTACAAAAGGAGTAGTGATGTTTTTGAATTATTATTGTTTTGTATTATTTGTATGTATTATTTATTTTGAAACCTATTACATAATTTTAAAAATGACACAATTATCTCCAGATATTAATCTAGTAAAATAATTTATACCAGTGCCATAACAGCATTTAAAAAGTGAAAGAAGGTATACATTAAATAAATTTATAAATGTTTATTTCTAGTATAAATAATAAATTTCAGATATGCATAATTTTTTCCTGTAAATTGATACAAAAAAGTCCCATCAGCCACACCTGCTCTTACAGCTATATTTATTTGTATTTATATAATTTTTTCTAGCTATTTAACTGTTTTTATTAATTATCTAAATAATTTTATCATTTTATAAATTCTGAATCTATGGACTATCATTTTGCTATCATTATTTATATACTATGTTATATCATGCAATACTATTGACATAATTATATTTAATACTTTTAATAAGTTATTTTATTTAAAAAAATATTACTTCACAAATAAATATATTTATTGTAACAATCTTGTATATAAAAACATTATAATTTATTAAATTTTATATTAAATTAATCTTTATAATTTTCACAAATAAAATTGACATTGGTCCATATACAGTGGCAAATCCAAGATTTCTTAAAAGGGGGGGCAGCTAATATTTATAGCATATAAATTTCATCAAAATATTTTATTTCATTTTTTTTATAATAGTGTTAAAAGTGTTTATTTTACTAGCTGACAATTAAAGCTACCAATTAGAGGGATACACATTAACTATCAAAATATTCACAACAATTAATAGAATAAATTGGATTATGAATTTAAATTAGATTATAAATATAAATTTAAATAAGTATATCTGTACAAAATTACAACAACATCTAAATTAAAATAAATTACCAAGAATATTAACATAATAGTATAATCTATTTAAGTATTATTAATCCCCTAATAATTTCATACCAAATTTTATAACCAATATTAACTATATATTTCATGATATGGTATAGTATGATGTTTGTTTTATAACAATTAAACAAATTATT
>JAUZNC010033548.1:0-19809 GCA_034780395.1 Vannuccia rotundouncinata
TCATTTTTAATAGTCCTCGTCGCAGTCTACAAATATTGACCTGATGAGACATAACTATCAGCATGAAAATGTTGTAAGAAGACGACCCCGGAAGTCGTCACCGTAGAATTCCGAATCATCATTATCATCTTCGGCAATAACAGTTTGAAGAATGTAAGAAACTTGATGTTCTGAGTATGTTGGGTGTGTTTTGTGTTTTGGGAAATTCCTTTTTCTCTAGTTCCGCGCTTACTGACTGAGAAAGATGCCGAATTTGACTCGAGCAATGGCCAACCGAAAAGATGATTTCAGGGACAGAGGGAGAGCAAGACGAATTACCTTTCCATAGATATTATTTCTTCTCAGAGGACAGACACGTCGAGACAGGTCGAAGGGGTATGCGCAAGAGAAGGAAGGAAGTTGATGACGACGTCGATGACAACAACTCGAAATTGACTGCTATTTGTCAGGAACGCATGAGTTTAGCTGGGAGGTGAAGAAAAACAAGAGAAGGGAGTCTGGGAAAAAAAGAAAACAGAATAAATGTCTTCGTGCAGCAAAGAATATCCTCCCCGGAAAGAGAGGCTAAAAAGTTCAAGTCATATTATTTCCTCTATCTCCAGTCTTAAGGCAACTCAACCCCTGTTCTGTTTTCGTCACAAAAAAAGACGAAAATTACCCAGTTAAGAATAGATCATTTTGGATTTCCACTGTGTCTATACGACTCATTTCCCTGAACAAGATGTGAAGAGTCTTATAAATTAGAAAAATAACTTAACCCTGCGATAAAGTCGCAATTGTCCAATCGATTGCCAAATAAGCGGATATTTTCCTGAGCGGATCGAATACCTTTCATTCTTTAGCAGTATATTTCTTTTTTCAATTAATTTCTTTTAAATTGAAAAAGCCGAATCGTTAATATTGCATCATGGAAGGGTTTGTGAAGTATTGCAGAGTTTATTATTTCACTGTTTTCAGTCTATTAGTATATGAATAAGTATTTTGCGGCAAAAGCCCTTCTAAACTATAAAGGCAACTTATTATCATTTTTATGATTTAGATCAGGGACTACTATAATACTTTGTTTAAATAATATAATAATTTGGATATTCCCCATTGATTAAAAAAATATTTGCACACATGTATGAATGGTTGGAGGTCCCGGAAAAAATCAGTTCATCCTAAATTAGCGTCGAGCGATGTTAAGGTGGCTGAGTGGTAAGTAAGTCCGGGTAAAAACTTTTACCCTTATAAATAATCTAAATCAGACTAAACAAAATTTTGTGTTGTGTTATTATTGTCTTTAAAAATATACAATACATAGTGCGTATAGATGTACATAGATGTATCAATAAACAAATTTTTATACAAAGGATAAAAGTATTATTTTCTTGAGGTAGGTACATTTACAATTTTACTTATAGATTATTGAAAATTAAGTTAATTTTTGAATATCTGTGTTTTACCTAAAAGTTTTGATTCATTTGCGAAGATTGTGATACTAAAAATTTAAATATTCAGGATTTCAACGTTTTATAAAAATAAAAAATACTACCTTCGAAATTTCGAGAAAATGACTCCTGATACGTGGCCCTTTAAATCGAATTAATTCTTTTTCATAATGAAATGACTGTATTCCAAAGGGTTCGAATGTCGTAGAATGAAAAGTTAATTAAAATGAGTAATGAGTGAGGGATTTTAAAAAAAAATTATAAGAAATAGTGGTTAAAACCATGTATTCATTTATAAATTGATCGATCAAGATAAACATATTAGATATTGTATTTTCATAAAGCAAGTATTCATTAAACGTGGAATTGTTGATTGGAATAATAAAGCACATTACAAATAAGAAAAAACCACACAAAATCATTATAACATCGATATATAACAGCGTACATAATAATCATATCTGTATTTCAATGATAACAACAAAAAATCATATAAAAAATACACAAAAGTTGTATTAGTTTTTGAAAGGAAATCTATTAAATATTGGTAACCGCAGGTAAAGAATAAAGGCCACAATTTGTTGGAGATTAAAGCGAAAGTGACAAAGGTAAACAACATTCACACTATCTATAGAAAGGAGAGGGGTTACAATATATTCTATTGCATATGCAAACAAAGTCTAGTTGAATTATATAAAATAAATGTACATACACACAATATAACATCGTTTAGAAAGAAATATGTTCAATTATTGTATGGTGACAAGGCCTTTATAGGAGAAAATAGAAGTTCCACATTTATCCAGGATTGAGATATGCTTCGTACCACAATTCACCTGACGTCTTCAACGATCTAAAACAAGAGTGAAAACTATTGCAACAAAAGATTTATTTTATAATACAATTTATAGATTATTTTTTCTAAATTTCCATAACTAACTTTCACAACCAAATTAATCTCAGTGATTGTCAATACAGTTTTAATTATTTACAAACTTCGCAGATTTCGTAAGTAATCTCAAATAAAAAAATTGAGACAATTTGAAGTTAATAAATATATGATGGCATTCGTTCTATTGTTAAATATATAAAAAAGGTATGTTGTACCTGTAGATGTCGACAAATGCGGTCATCAACGGCTTTTCTTGATAATTCAGATTGTGGCGTTGACATAACTGTTGGACATAAGGCTTCACTTTATGATAGTTGTGACGAGGCATTCCAGGGAAGAGGCTGAAAAACAAGTAAGCCCTTATTATATTAGCAAGTAACGTTATATGCGAGTCACGGTATTTTTTCCACATTATAAATCGGTTAGTTGAGTAGTCTTAGCTTAATCCAATTTGACTCAAAATTTAATGAACTATTATTTGAAATGATTATCATATATCGATCTTAAACAGTTCAAATTTTATGAATGAAATTAATTGAAATGTCAGTTACGGAGTTATCGTTATAATTTCCCACTCTTGTTACTCGAGTTTTATAATTATAACATTTGTATTATGAATAGTATGTTCATTCAGCACCACATTGTATTACGTTCATAATTATTATTTATTTCCATTTTTAAAGTTGTTCGATTTTGAAATATACTAAAAGTTGTCACCTGTTTGCAAAGGTGTTGTATCTGTATATAAAGTGTATATAAAAAACAATAGTATTCTAATAGTATAGAAAAAATATTATCGTAAATGTTATTTTGCATTATTTTAAGCAAAGGCATGAAAAATGGTCAATTAGCCTGTTTTACTATAACTTTTTGTGGTAAAAAATACCGTGTCTAGTATGAATAGGGAATATGGAATGAATACACAGCCGTATACAACAAATAGGACCCTTACTGGTGTTCGATTTGGAAGTTGAGATGTCCAGTGAACCAGTCATTAAACCAGCTAGACTCCACATTGCATGTTGTCTTCAGCTGGAGTTGAGTCCAAGCCTCGTGTTCATCGTGACCAACCTCCATTGGAAGGTGAGACATTTGTGTCACCATTGTGAACCAATGAGACTCAATGAATCTGTAGTGGAATAAAAACAACAGAAAACTATACTACTTTAATTTTATATCAGTAGCAAGTAATTTATATACTGTATAAATATAACAGAAAGTGTTACCTCGTCAACATGTACAGCGAAAATGTTGAAAACCAGTGATCGAAGAAATGATTAAATATGAAGTAGAATTTTATGAAAAATGTCAGAGTCCATATAAAATCCTGAAAATCAAAAATATAAAATATTGAGTTTATAAAAGACAAATTTAATAATTAATAAATATAAACTTAAAAGCAATTAAAAAATTAAATATTTAAATTTAAATAAAAAATTATGAATTAATAACATACATACCCGAACATCTCCACGTTTCAAAATGAAATAAATATTCTCAAAGTGGAAGTAAAAGGGAAGAAGAAGCGGCGGTGCAACTGGAAAGGAAACAATTTTATATCAATTTTCTTCAGTAAACAAGAAAAATACCAGATAGAAAATGTAATTTTTAATATAATAAACTCAAACAATTGTTTTAAACAAATACAACTAAAATAAATGAAATAATACTTTCTAAACTGTAAGTAATAGACATTCGATCTTTAAGATTTTGTGTAATGATTATATATACAATCAGCATTTGAACTGACACATCTTGGATGGAACAGAATTTCAATATTTAAAGATTTAGAGAAGGTTTTCTTCAAAGGAACTCACTCAGAAAAAAGTAGTCATGTTGCCAATTGTAAGGCATGAATCCGCGTCTCTTCCGTCCCCACTCGACGGGCAGTGTACTCCCTAACAGGAAGAGGAAAGGCATGTCGATATCCGGGTCATATTTCACAGTGTTGGGCTTCGTGTGGTGAAGATTATGCCGATAGTTCCACCAATGCGAGGATGCACCCTGGTCGATAGAGAAAACACAGATACAAGCAGCCGTTCAATTGAAAATACACTTTACAGAACCAGGTGACAGTCAATTATGCAACAGATATCGAAATCTATTTGATTAAAAATAGCAATTTATTTTTACCCCTGTCTTGAATTTTATTTTCTATAAATTTTCTTCAAATTCTTGTCAATACCTTTGCGAGTTATATTTGTCGGCTTTTTATTTTTGGATAATTCTGAAATTTTCCTCAAAATTAATATTTTATTAGAAAAAGACTTACTGTGAAAAATGTGGTCAGTTAATTTAGTAACAAGGCTACTTTCTGTTTCAAATTTAATTAATTCTAGCTTTAGCGGTTAATTTTACAGTGTAATTATATTTTTATTGTACGTTTATTATATTTACATGTATCAGTTTTCCTAAATCTCAAGTAATATTTAAAGCATTATACTACACGAGATACATGTTAGCATTAATTATTTTAATAAACGACTTCATATTTAATAAAACTTTTGTAGAAAAATACTGATGGATTCATACTGCAAATGGGGTAGAAATATTGTGAAGAAATAACTTTTATTGGGATAAACCAAACACATGATTAGCTATTTTTACAATGAAATATATTAAAAGTCCGATATGAATGAAAAGAGCTTCTGTGACAATTATTATAAAAACTTATCTGCAAAATCATTATTTTCGAATAAGAACTATGGAATAATTGTAACACACAGATTTTCACATTATAGATTGTATGTCTTCATATTGCAAATATGTATAACAAAGACACTTTTATAAACAGGAAAATGTCAGTAATATTTGAGATTATTTACACTAAACGTACATTTTCCCCCATATAAAGTAACAATCAATCAATAGATTTTCTACAATCGTTGCAGACGTTTAATGAAATAATGTTTAATTAATTAAATTATGTCATTACAAATATTCACTCAATCAGTGTAGCTATACTCCCTGACGGAAATATATTGTCAATATAAACAACACTCCATCCTAAATATAGTGAACAAGTCCCATGGATACACACTGGTAAACAAACTAACCTTAGTATCCACTATCCTTATACGACATTGTCTTACTACCTATTCTAAAAGTAATAAATGCATACTGATATCGACTTACTCAGAATTAAGAAAGCATATTTAGCAATTGTAAGTAACATTATACCATCAAAAGTCAAAAAAGGAGTCTGATGTGTAATAATACGAGCGTATGTAAAGTCTCTCCTCAGTAAAGTAAACAAATAAACAGAACATATAACCATGGTGATTTGAAGTGGAGAAGAAGCTGTGACCCGATTAGAGTCGGCTGCCTAGCTACGGGTAGAGGCATTACTGACACCCTGAACCCTCCTATCAAACTGTTAGTTAGTTTTCTCACTTTACAGATTAAAAAGACAAACGTGTAAATGACAATCCTTAATAAATTGAAAACCGTTATCCTGTCACGTGTCAATGAATACACAATTATATCACTTTCAATATACCTATTAGTTAGTATTAGTGTTTAAAACGTGTTTTCAGTATATATACAAGAGTTTATTTAGTCAATAATGCAACGGAAAATTCATCCGGAATTTAGTAATTCAGATTTATTTAATTACCGACCGCTTTAGGTAAAGATTTTTAGCCAAAACATTTAACTTCTTCAATGTGAATATTGATTTAAAAAACAGTTTGTTTAAATTTTATGAGTTGTTATTTTTGTATGACTGCCTCAAAGTTATTGGCTTCCATTAATTAAATAATTACGTCAGTTAGTATACATTTTTTAGAAGGTAAGGTAGTAACCAAAAATAAATATAATATCACAATCGAATTTTGATTATAAATTGTATTCAACCAAATAATACAAAATTCCATGCTATAATATTCTTTTTAAATAATAACAGACACTTGAATATAACTTTACTTTGAATTGCTATAATATTTAATGTAAAAACATAATTTAAGCCATAATATTGTAACAAAATATGATAGAAACCTTAATTTATACCAAGTCAAATTGCAATTCGGATACACATAGAGCATTTGTTACATAGAGCAGTCTCGTCTAGTCTATAGCTCAGTGTTCCAGTCTAGTCTGATGTGAATTGAATCTTATTATATTTGGCAAGTTGTTCTGCATGTTTTTATTTGTTATACTGTAGTGGGAATCTAGTTTACAGTTACTATACATGATATAATGAGTTCAACTAGAAGATAACGTATATTATACTATTATAAAATATATATTACAAATTACAAAAGCGAAAAGATAAATTATCAGTAAGTATTAAATACTAATTATTCTTCAATTTTTCAATTAGTAAGATGTTTTTCAAAAATGTACATCACAAATCATTTCCTTGAAAGGATCGTTTCGAATTTGAAATGAGGTAAACACGAATGTATAAATTGTACAATAGATTGAGTAAAATAATGAAAAATTGGTTGGCTTAAAGGTTCCATTAATTCAAAATGTTTTGATTAAAAAAATTATAAATATTTAGTTCTATTGTTTTTAGACATATACAATAAATAAATGCCCATATTCTCCGCAAAAGGAAGCAGTCAAGATTACCTTAAGATGTCCAATGACATATTCATGACCAATGTGATTCAACTTGGAAGAGTTGAAAACGCTCAGGTGCCCATAGTCATGTTGCGACCAGCCAGCTTCCGCCTGCATTGAATAAGATAAAACAGAAAAGAAATTAATTAATTAAGACTACATTTCTAATTAAAACCAGCCCTTTCAGAAATCATACTTTTTATAAATAAAATAATTTCAGTATATCCTAAAAAATTTTATTTAAATTTCAGTCCTGGACTCATAATTAAGAACTTGAAAAACTATTTATTTGAGGTTTTTTAGGCTCTAAAGGAGGCCTGCATATTATACAATATACTAAATATTTTCCAATAAAAAGAACAAATCTGTTGAGTAAACAAGTAAGTAAGGACATGACACCTGTGCAGTGGCCAGAAGAGCAGCAGCGAGCAGAAAAGTGGCAAAATTGACTCCAAAGTACCACAGAAGCAGAACAGCCAACGTCTCGAAAAATAAAATTTGAAGACATGTTACAAAGTAGAAGAGAGGACTTGCAGAGAACCATCCTTTATGCTCTGCAAAAGAGCGCAGTTTAGAGAAGTCCTGATCCACAGATTCCTGTAAACAGTTAAGTGCAATGAATATTTTAAAATCTGTTAACTTTTAAATAGAAAAAATATAATTATTCGATATAAAAAATGTTTCAAGTTATTCTATATTGAGAAATAAAGTAAATAATGAGTTTAAAAGAAAATGGTGTATTATCTGATGTACCATAATGATAAAGTAGCACTATGTAATAGGGATCTCACCTGTTTAGACTCCACTCGACCAACCAGAAGTGGTTTCAAATATTTTGTAACTAATTCCCGATCTGGATGCATTGCTTTCCAAGCATCCTAGTAGAAAAATAAAGTTTAAAAATGCAATATGGAAAATGAGATTATGATTGCTAGATTATAGATATAATTTTTTTAAAAAATGCCTTTAAGGGTTCGAAAAAACTATTACTGAAAACAAAGTATTGCTCCTCTTTATTGCAGTAAAATGTGTTAGCTCTATAGTTCAAACAGTGAAAATAAATGAATTCAAGATTATCAAATCTGGCTATATGCATATTTCATCTTTCTGCATACAATATTTAATGCTATTATCATTATTTTTATGTTTTATAATCAATAGATAATCAAGTGTGACTAGAAATAACATAATTAAAAATTAATCATACTACATGAAGTACAATGAGTATTATAAAAATTCAGAATTTTGTCCTGAAAGAGGGCAAGGTCAGGACTCAAAGTCACAAGAGATTACTTATATAGGGTACTAGTTTTCTGCTATATAAAGCATTGTAATAACTCAAATTGACATACATTATACCTAACAGTTTGCCTAATGAAACCTTTTTCCCCTAAGTAATATGACCAATACTGACAGAAAGGAAAATTTTATGAATTTTGCATATTGACACAAATAAATGAAATTTGAACAAAAACAATATCACAATAAGCAAATATTATATTATAAATAAAAAGCATAGCAAAAATAAAAAATGCAGATGCAACATATGATATAAATTTGCAAATAAAAATCAAATAATGTTATAAATTAAAAATGTTTAAAATCTATAAGTGAGAAAAAAATTGATTTTTATAAATAATATAAATTAAATTCTCAATATATCCAAGTTACTAGAAAGGAATGGATAAGTTTTTTTTATTAAATAGCAATTAGTATAATTGACTTGAGTTTTATTTAAATACTGCAATGGCATTAAAAAATAATTTGAAATAACTAACTAATAATAAGCATCTGAAAAGTTAAATTTTTAGTTCATTATAATAATATATATGTGCATTTTATCTAATTCTTTTATTTTTGAAAAGGACTATATAGAATATTTAGGAGGAGCAAGTTAGGTTTAAAATCTCTTGAGAGAATAAGAGTTTGTAATGTTTGAATAATGCATGGTTTAGGCTACATAAATTAATACTGTTTCTGATCTTCATGCAGACAATTTTTAGTATAATTCTTGAAAAAATATATATATTTAATAGTGGTGGCTTTTACAGGAAATTTAGAAATATAAATGTTTTAATATATTTATATGCATCTGTTTTTAAGTCTTTTTGAAAAATGATATATTATAGGATTTTATATATTAAAAATATGTTTACTTTCATTTATAAAATTAAAAAATAATATATTAAAAAGCAGTTCTTTTCCAAAAATCAGAAAAAAAAAATTTTTTATGTTTTATTAAAAATGCATTGTTTCCAGCATCACATAAATGCAGTGTTTTAATTAAAATATCTTAAGTATAATATAAATAAAACTATAATTACTAATAAAAATTTTACTATATACTATTATTTTATGTTTGTATGACTTTTTTATGATTGTATGATGCTATAATTCAACACTTATTAGTTAATACAAAAATGTCTGATATTTGTTATATTAGTACTATAAATTTAAGGTATACAATTTTTTATGGCAATTATTGCCAAGATCTTGTGTATGGAGTATCTTATTTTATATATAAACTGATATAAATTACCTAAAAACCTTGTGCATGTAATCATCATAGGAAAAAAACATAAATTGGGCATTGCCTATATAAATATTGCAGTGTGTGTTAGGATGCTGGAGACACTTCTTATTTTTAAAAAATCAGTACATTTTTGAGTATTAAACCATAAAATAAAAATTAATAGCTATAATTTAAGTGTTAGATTCAATAGTTTTAAATAAAGAATGTTTAATGCATAAAAAAAGATTGCTAGATATTAAAATATCAAATATAATATACTTACAGAGGCATCATCACCAGCATATGCACATATTACTTTTGAACCTCCAGGATGCTTCAAGTAAAATTGACTAATGTCATAGACATAACCATCGATAACAAGATACTTTTTCTCTGATTTTGAATTGCAGTTCTTTATTTCTTTCCAGGAAATTTCATTTAGAGTAACAGATAAATTACCATTTCCCTTTCGATTATTCATTTTATATTGTGTAAAGCATCAAATTTTCTAACAAAAAAAAAATGTTCTAGTATTTTAGATATAAATTAGTTGCAGCAGTTTGAGATGCTGTAACAAATATTATCATATAATCAAAAAGCCAATGAAATTACTAATTATACATAAATAATTAATTTCACAGTTTGAGCTCAAAAATCCGACAAACTAAGGTTTCTAGCAGTTTACGAATGTATGAAGATTTATGTCATTGGACAAATTATATACAAAACAATACCTAATGTTTATTATTTAAGTTAACCAGATATATTTCGCCAATAAAAATAATATGAATAAACAAATTAGAATTACTATTTCAGATCTTAATAGCGCAAAATGTATAGTTTGTCAGTTAAATATATTTCAAACAGTAGTAGATTCATAGGTGTATGAACCAGAGGCACAGAAGGGCATGCCACATCCCCTTACATGATTTGTGTCGGATGGAGGGGGGAGCGCAAGTATGTTTGAGCCTCACACGAATTTGGAAATGTAAATATCTGTAATTATAACCTCACACTAATAGTAGAAGTATATATACTATAATAATTGCTCAGTCTATATGCAGCCAGTCATTAGTCTATGTCATAATATAAGTGTAGGTAGGGGTATTTTAGGTAGCAGTTCTGATTTATTGCGCAAAATTGAAATGCACGACAGTTGTGTCATATTATACGACTATATGAAACCTTATATATATATATATACGAGCTGAGGGAATTCTCGTCAAGCTAGAAGGTTTCGACATTATTAATGTTTGGCTTTCATTCGTATAATTTATTATTTGGTGCCTCGGATCAGTTTTCAATTCTTATTCAACATAATCATACAACATTCCAATAATATATATATATATATTGTAATAGAATTTCAAGCAAGTAAGTCAAAGGTCTACGATCGTTGTCATTGCAACATCTACAGACCACATGTCATCTTCTTCAACTCTAACAAGAAAGCATCGTGCACCAAAATAATTTGGTAATAATTTGGTACAATTTTTTATCATTAAAGTATTGATCGATGATCTTGATTGAGTTGCCATTGCTAAGAAATTGGTTATTATGAACGACCATAGATTAGCCTTTTTAAAATATAATTTTACTGTTTAATTTGTCAGATTTCATAATTTAAATTCATGTTTAAGTTATGCAATATGCTTTATATTCATTCTTATTGTACTTTTTTTACCAGTAATTCTATTATTTTGTAGGGACATTATATCATCTGTTATTATTCAATAAGGCACATTTTTTGTTTCTTTGTATGCTTATCAAAATTAAAAATTTAAGGGTTTACATGTTTTCTGAAACAAAATAATTTCAACCTCTTGGGAAAGATAATTCTGCATGTAAATCTTCAACAAAATAAAATGTATAGTCTAAAGGGTAGGTTTTTTCTAAAAGTCATTCTGCTTTGTGTATGCTCTAATATTTTGATCTTTCAAATTATTATTTTAATTGTAATTATAATTATATTATCTAATTATAAGTAATTATATTATAACGCCTACCGTCGTATTAATTATTTATGACAATAATTAAATAATAATGACTCTTAATAATATCTGTTTATATCTGTTCTGTTTGTTTATTGTACATTTATAACCAATTTGTCTATTTATTCCTCCACTTTTATGACATTTCATGTCGATTTTGTTGTTAATTTAATTAATAATAGTATATATGTTCGTGTTGATAATTAAAAATAATTTTTAAAAAAGACCCACCTCGACAAAGAATCACTGAGCAACTACAGCCCTATTTCAGGTATATCGTTTCTGTCAAAACAAATTGAACGCCTTGTCGCCGCCCGCTTCAACTTTTACCTTTTGCCTAATAATCTCCTAAACCAACCTCAGTCCGCTGATCGACCTGGCTACTCAACTGAAACGACTGTAAACAAACTAATCAGTGATGTCACGGTGGCTAACAATGATAACAACATCTCCTACATATTGTTTCTTGACCCAGCTCGGCATTCGACACCGTCGACCATTCAATCCTGCTGGGTCCACTTGATCTTCGTTTCGGACTGAAAGATACCGTTCTCAAATGATTCGACTCGTATCTCCATTCTCGTCGACAAGCAGTATCTGTTTGTACTTTTCGTTCCGACTACTCAGACCTATTTTGTGGCGTTCCTCAAGGCTCCGTCCTTGGTCCCCGTCTCTACACGCTCTATACTCATCCTATTAGTGAAATAATTTCTTCCCACGGTTTGATTCTCTTTATCTATGCTGACGACACCAGTGTTTACATTTCACTTCGTCTCGGTGACGCTGATAACTATGTAACTCTCATCCAAAGCTGTCTCTACGATTTTCATCAATGGTTCAAAACCAATCGTCTTAAACTAAACGGCAAAAAAACCGAAGTCTTGGTTATTCCCGAAAATTATATGTTATACTTACAGGATGATAATTAAAAACACTCTTAAAACACTTAAAATAAGTTCTAAAAGTATAGAAACTAAATATTTGCAGAGGTATCAGTTGGACATCCAGGACTATGAGAACTTTTAAAGTAATTTTAATTTTTTTATATGAATCAATGGGTTTTTAATTTAAAACTTATTTTTAATAAATCGATGCGTCATACTTTATTAATATATAATTTATCCGTATAAGTTCGGAATTCAATTAATAATTTTCTTCAATTAAATATATATAATACATTTACAAATACAATTAAATCAAAATAAACATAAATAATACTCTACAACAGATGACCCAAAATGCAAAATTGCCATAAAATATAACTATATTTATATTCCTAAATATAAATATGCATTCGAATCTACTGAATGTCATTTATAAACTAAAACATATGACTTTTAAACATTACATAGATACTTCTCAATTATTTCCGTCATTATACAGATAAATCCTTCATCCATATATATATAAATAATCTGAACAAATTATTCCATCGTGAAAAGTATAATAATTTATCAATAAGAGAGTCTATAGTATTGTTCTGCCGCTACACATCAAGTATACGTATGTTCTATTATCAAAAAGTTTTTGATACATGTTATTAAATAAGATAACTACATGATTATGCATCCATTCAGTAAAAATAAAAATTAAATACGGAAATAAAAAATAACAATTTAAATCAATAAGAATTGGTGTGGATGGGCGCCTTTTTCGTGTTATTTTATCACAACGCAAGTGGGCAATTTAAAATCACTGTATTAAATGAACATGTTCTTAAAAATATAATTAAGAGTATTGAAAAATAAAAATAACAGTGGAAAATAGTGTTGTCTTAACAATTGGTACCTGTACAATTTCCATGGGTGTGTATGCTCATAAATAGCTATTGGACAAATCGTAAAATAACACATTAAAGGAATCTCTTTAAAAATATATTATAACATGTAAATAAACAACCATCTTTTTTGAAAAGTAAAATTGTGCCAATATTGAGTCAATCAAAAATGTGTCAAAACCAATTCAGACGGTGCATTTGTATTCTAATAAAATAACCACAATTAACACAATAGGTATAAATATATTAGCCAAACCAAAATAGCAATGGTGTTCTCACTAGTAGGCCAATGTTTTTGACATTGTCTGATAGCAGTAAAATTTAAAAGAAAATAATAATTATTTTATTTCAATTCTATAACAATAGCACATATTTACGTATATAGCTGTGAATTAGTTAAAAGACAAGGACATACTATATAAGGACCTTTGTATACATCGGGATTACAGGAAAAAATACTTTTTAAATGTATGAAATGTACTAAAAAATACATTTAAAATTTAACCTCCCATATTTTAATATTATTTCTAACCATCTTCTCAAACTTCTAATTTTTATAAGGATACACTTTATAATAGAAAGTAGAATATCACTATAATATGGCTACTTTATAGACCTTTCCGTGTATATGACAAGATTTCCTCAAGAGGGGTAAAATATATTAAATGTAAAACACCGGAAATAACTTAATCAAATATCTCCGGGCATTCATCATAATTTCTGTCGAAATAAAGACCTTTAAAAACCCACTCATCCTTTTTGGAATATGGATTAGACTGCTTATGAAACCAGCGTGGTTTCCAATCTCGGTCTTTGTGCTTCTTTTTCCAGGCCTTTCGACGCTTTCGCTGGTTTTCCTCTAGTCGTTCTTTTTCGGTCGACGCGGCATCTACAATTAATTAATTAAAACACAATTTACATCAAAACATATGATGTTTATTCATTTATAAATGAAATCAATTTGAGCTATAATTTCAGTTTGATAGGTATATATTTGAGAAATATTTCAAAAGATATTTTATTGTTACTTTTTGAGTATATACCAATTATTTGTCCAATTCTTTTGCATCGATTAAACATTCAATATTATAAATATAGGTCGCTTCGTATTTAATTTCGTATTTTCATGCATAGATAATAAAATAAGAAATAAATTCGCCTTTAATTGTATGCTAATTTAATATCTATTGATATTTATTAATACGATATGGAGAATTCAAATATGCAAAAATAAATTCTATAACATGCATAATAAAATCTATGGTTTTCATAAAAATATTTGAAAAATTGCTTGCAGATCAAAATGGAATTGAAGAGAACACCATGTCTGAAAATTTGAAAGATATTGGTCGCTTAGTTACCAAATCTCACTATTTTAAAAATTATATAGACATGGTCATTTTTTACCCTGTCAGCACCGTGTCAGATTAAAAATACGACCAGAAGGAGATCTCCAATCAAAAATCTGATGGTACATATTAGCAAGAGAATTTTATAGCGCACATTGTCCTAAAATATGGGGAAAATTTTGCAAATATTATATGTCTAAAAAAAGTTGCCGTGTTATCTTGTGTCATTTCAGTATAAGGAAAACTCCGATCGATACCAAAGTTGGTATAGCAACTGTACTATAGATATCACTAGGCATATTATGTAAAAATTTCAAGGTCATTGGTCACGTGACAAAAATTAACAAAATTGCTACCACATCAAAAAATTATTGATTCATACATATGTTGAATTTCTGGAAGAGATGTTTTGATATTTTGCAATACAGCCTGAGACTTTACTGAAAGAAAACATTAGATTAGTTCACGACAACGAAATCACGCACGTATTTCGAACCATCACAATTTTTCTTCAGCTAAATAATGTCAGAAGACTCAAGCAGCCTTCATAGTCATCTGACTGCAACTTATGCGATAAGTAAGTAAAATTTTGAAGATGAAAAATGAAAAGGTTGTCCAATTTCTGCAAAGCCATTAGAAACAATGGTAACTGTGTTGTGAAAATTTGTGCTAAATATAAAACTAAAATATAAACTACATCAACTTTTATAATGCTATACATTATAAAACTTGTAAGTAACTCAACTTCAAATAGTAAATGAAGGCTGTTTAGTGATTTTAAATGTTATATAAACAATTATTATCTATTTAGTACCAGTATTGCCTTCTTCTAAGTATCGCATATCCGGACGTCGTCGACTGTCAGTGGGAGGCAGGATTTTCAGAATATCCCCTGAAGTCTCGTTGAGACTAAGCGCAAAGTAAGAGAAGTTGTAGAACCCGGAACTTTCCTTGGGACGGTTGGTCACTTGCCACAACAACCGTTGTCCGACCAATTGAAGATCACAGGGCCCCCCGGCGGGAGTGGACGGACTAGGAGGGGATTCCTGATCGTGCGAAGAACCAGAGGCGGTAGCGGTGGCATTGGCGGAAGACTCATCCCCGAATGAAAATGTTCCAGAACTGAACAAACTCATGTGCCCTAGCTTTGTAACCGCCCCGTTGATCTGAAGAGATATACATATTACTCTTTCGTTATACAACTGCATGCTTTAAATAATTAATACAAAGTAAGTCATAATCATAATAATCCTGACCAGATTTTCTGTATTCGGAGATGATTGTGATTTTTTGGCCTCCTTTGCAAATTTCTCCCACACCTCGGTTTCCACCGCATACATGGCCTCTGTCCACTTGCCGTAGAGAACTCGAACACGACGCTTGTCTTGGTCCACTATGTAACCTTCTACTCGGTGAATATCTTTGGCAAACCAGCTGTTTGATTTCCATTCGAGATCTGCCTTGTATCCGGTCGTATGATTTATTATCTCCATTGGGCCGCACTGGAACGAATGATGGCTATTAGTTGTTGCTTTGTAAGACAGTATATTCACAGTGCCGTAAAAATATTTCCATAACAATTCATATAAACAATATTTTTGCGGCTATAATGACATTATTTTTCCAACAGTAAAATACTGTAATCTATTAAATTAAACAAAATGTATTTTTATATTTAAGTTTTCAGCAATAAAAAGAACAATTTGTTTATAATTAAACAAAATAATTTTTCGTATCATAGAACAACCAATATTTAATAAGTACGACATTTGATGGCGTAAAAATAGTGACTTCCATATGTTTATAATTTAAATTTTATTAATTTAAAGTGTCATGTTTGTTATGCAGATTTATATATATATATATATATTTTAAACACCCAAATAAAATTAATCAAATTCCTAGATATCTTTTAATTTAGAAATAATTTTATCAATATGTTACGTTATGTTTAGATTAATCTAATTTAAATTCCTTTTAGATTTAAATTCGGTGCAAAAAATATCGAATTGAAAAGATGAAAATTTATTTATATCTTAAAAAATGAAATATTAAAGTGACAGATAAAGATGATTTATATCAAAATTTTCTACCTATATAAGATCATAAAAAATTATAAATATTCTACTATTCCAAAACAAGTAGTATATCTACTAATTGCATTTAAATATATAGGACAATAAAATAGCATAATTAGCATTTAAAAGTATTCAAATTTCAAAAATATGTACAAGTGATACATAATTTATAGACATGATTTGCATATTTTACAATTTTAAATTATGTGCAATGGAATATGTTAAAATAAAAATTAAAATGTATGTTGTTAACCGCGGAAATTTAATTTTAAAGAATAACATTTTATTATTTTAGTGTTATCCAAAGTTTTATTTCGTATTTTGTCATTATTTTTAATACAATGAATAATGGAACCTATAAGGAATAATTAATAAATTATAAAAATTGCAACAATAGTTTGTTACATTTGAAAGTATCAAGATAGAAGTTGAAAATTATAAATATGCGAATTAACCTCCAATACTAAAGAAGTTAGTTATAAACAATTATATTTGTATAACTTTCACTATAAAAATATAAGAATTATGATCAACATATAGGTTTTTGATGAAATAGATTCTAAAATTTTAAACAACAAAAAATATTTTATTAAATTTAAATAAATTTTTAACGAAATATATTTAAACAATCAAATACGATCAAACAGCAATAATAGACTAACAAATTAAACTAACTGCAAAATAATTACTTGAATTCTACTTTTCATATAAACATTCAAAAAAAATCTCTAAAAAATAACCCTTTTTATAAATTATAAGTTATATTATATAGATATAAATATATTAACTTTAACTACGGAATTTGATCGAAATTTTCATGACAAATTTTATGGAGTAACTCTCTGAATAAAGAAAATGAAATCAAAAACTTTATTTTACCAGATTTAAAATTATCTGTGTATAATCTTTAAAAACAGTTTTAAGGATAAAAAATATCTAAAATTTATAGATCGTCATGTTCTGTCAATATTGGCGGATATAACCTTCTCTCAGTTATAAAATCCTCTTCGGGAATTTTAAACACTGCACTGTTGTGTTTATAGAGAGTGAATGACTAATAGATCTTGCAAACTTCATCTGTAGTTAATTAATTTTTTTAGTTTTAAATCGTTTTAAATTGTTAAAATAAGACGATCAAAAAGAAGTTCTTAGTTCTATTTTCCACTAATTGTATCGAATTAGAAAGACAATCTATTTCAGTTATGGCTTGTATTCAATTGGTTGTTATAAAAGAATTGGGAGAACGCTGTATTTCTATTAAATAGTACCCAAGAAGTGTAGAGATTGATTTTCTGCAGAGAATAACTAAATATAATAAACCACATTCATAATAGAAAAGTTTTCCTTATTTCAAGCTTGTGTTTTCTTGAGCTTTACATACATGACTAGTTAAGTTTTGTTACATAAATGGAAACAATTTTCATCCTTGCGTACAAAATACTTATTAGAAAAGATATATATTTGTACGTGATTATACATATATATGTATACAGATATAATAATTATATTTTTCAGCATTTTTATGTGATTCGATATTAAATAAAATTATTTGTATACGTATATGTGAATTATATTTATATTTTTTGTTATTTCTTCTAACATTTTCTCATTTTCTCATTATGAAACTATATATGTAACTATATGTAACTATAATACACATTATAACAAACTTGTCGCACTATATTATCTCTTTCAATATTTCTTATATATTATTAAACAGATAATGTTTGGATACTATATACCTATAGTTGCGTTTGAAGATAAATTACGGAAAGTTAGAGTAAATTGGATTGACATGCCTATTCAAATGAATCATCAAATGTGGCAGCCATTTTGTTTATTTATATAAAGGGTTTAAAACTCAAAATTTTTCTTGCGAATTAGTTAATCGAACTTATAGCTTACTCTAATTATGTTAAAAATGTTGTTCCAACTTTTACCTCAAAATGCACCTGTATTCACGTTTCTCAGAAATCCGTATAGTTTAAAAAATAACAATATGATCTTTTTTATTTTAAAATTGGTTTGATTTATGGCTTCAATGCAATTTTAAAGCAATAGATAACTTTGAACATTAGAACATTTTATCAATATAGTATACCTATACATATTACAACATTAACTATGAGAACAGTTCGTCTTCAATTTGAAGAAACCTATTTATTTTAGAATCTTCACAATAAAAATGGAAATGAAAAGAGTCTTGCACACTATAACAATACATAATATATATATTTGAGTACAGTCGATCCTACCTTTTCAATTATCGTAATCATCAACTTCCATATAAAGAAAAGGACAAGGAAGACGAAACATAGAACCAAGTCATTTTCCAGGCAAGCCAACTACTTTAATTACAATGAGTTCTGTTCTTATTTCTAATTTGACACGATCAGATATGCAAATTTAGGGTTATTATCGCGATGTGAGAATGTAGGAATTAGGAAGACATTCAGATTACGAAAATAAATCGTATGTTCTATAATGAGCAGGGGAATGTTTTGTTTTTCCCTTTCTTTTAACTATATAGATGCGACTTCCGCTTGTTTCTACTCCACAAATAACAATAAATAAGTCCTCAATATAATGTAAACATTTCTTACATCAGTGCATATATAGTTTCTGTTACCTCTTCCTTATTTCTCATATATATTGTTTAATAAATAATGTTATGTCGAGGAAGGAAGCTGAAAGGATTAGGTATTCATGTTTTTGAATTTAATGTGTTCGTCTATTTATTTATCAAGTTAAACCTTACTTTAGACACTAACTAAAACAATCACCGAAAAAAACTAAATTAAAAATGTATAGTAATATACTTACATGCTCAACCCACAACTTTCCTACAATGATGTTGTGTACATTGCACTGTACGTTCTGCCATGTGTAAATTTCGTTCTGTCGGAGGAGCTCTAGAGTGACGTACCCCTTGGGTGTGATCTCCACAGACTTTCCCCAAAACTTTAGTTTCGGTTGAATGCTGCCGTGAAAACGGAAGAATGGACTCGCGTCTACGTAGAAAGCAGAGATCGGCGGATGATGACTCACTTGCTCGCAGACAATGCGATAGCCGCGATCTTCTCGCCTAATGGGAGTGAATGCAAAGATTTGGCAATTATCGGGGGACGATTTTATTGTATTCTATTCTATTCTATTCTATTCTATTCTATTCTATTCTATTCTATTCTATTCTATTCTATTCTATTCTATTCTA
>JAUZNC010033559.1:6566-19809 GCA_034780395.1 Vannuccia rotundouncinata
CAAATAGCTGTCATTTGGATAGATGACGTCATGTCTATTGTTAGAAACAAATAGCTGTCCTTTGGATAGATGACGTCATGTCTATTGTTAAAACCGGGACGGTTTTGAAAGCTTAAATAGACTTTATTTTGCATAACAACTAATTACCGTCCGCAATACACTTTCCTGATTTTAATTAACCTCCATTCTATTTTATTCCCTTCGAAATGTCACATAATTATAAAAAATTTAAATTTTACAACCCAATTCGAAATTACCATGAAATGGTGCCATGCTTACCTCGCCCACTCTCTTCCTTCTTCAACCAATCAGAGTTCACTATTGGAGAGTAAAATCATGTTGTGAAGAGCGACATTCCATACTACTTAAATATTTATTAATTGAACATTTACTCTAGCTTACAATATTTTAGTAAATATAGTTTACTGTAAATTTAATTCGCAAAAATTAAAAAAGTTATATACTATCAAAATGTGCAACTAATTTTAATACCATATATATTATTATAAACTATGTTGGAATTAATTTGTGATATTATATTTATATTTATTTGTGTCACTTTTTTGTAAGCATCTACTCAATTTATCATTTATTTCTGTGATATTTTGATCTATATTTTACTTGCATTATAATCTAGGTTCACATCATGGTGTTTAACATTGCACTCTTGACCTCAAGTATTGATAAACATGCTTTAAGTAGCATAGCTACATGAAACATGTTTGATGTCAAGAGCGCCACACTTCATTAACAATTTTATTACACTTTGAACATGTATAAATCATGCTTGCAGTATAGAGACCGGTTTATTAGCTGGTTTTGTGAGCTGTAACAATGGCAACAGATACCATTCCTGATTTATCCGTGTTTGCGAACGGCCTCCCCTTAGATCCACTCCCGCCCAGGAATCTTCGGCGGGATAATCGTCCGCATGCCCCCAATCACACTCATGGCTTGAGTGACTTAGACGAGAAGTTGGCTCTGAAGAACGCTTTGCGGTACTTCCCTCGTCACCTCCACAAAATTCTGGCTGCAGAATTCGCCATGGAACTTCTCCAATATGGTCATATATACATGTACCGTTTCATGCCAAAGATTCCTCTTCGTGCTTACCCAATCGATAGTTACCCATCTCGATGCCAGGAAGGGGCCGCCATGATGCTCATGATCTGCAATAATTTAGACCCTAAGGTGGCTCAATTTCCGGATGAGTTGGTGACGTATGGAGGCAATGGGCAGGTAAACGAACACCCCTTTGTATTCATTCCACCAATAAGTGGTGTCCTAACTTTTATCATTGTTGGTTCAGGTTTTCTCCAACTGGGCACAGTTTTGGCTGGTAATGTATTACCTGAGTCGGGTAACCCTCGAAAACACATTGGTTCTCTACTCTGGTCATCCACATGGCCTGTTTCCTTCTTCGGCCATGGCCCCCAGAGCGGTGGTCACGAATGGTATGGTGCTGCCTGCCCGCACCACTCATCACCAACAGTATGAACGACTGTTTGCTTTGGGAGTGACACAGTATGGCCAAATGACCGCGGGGAGTTTCTGCTATATCGGGCCACAAGGGATTGTTCATGGAACCACAATTACTCTGGCCAATGCAATGCGGAAGCATTTGGCCCCTCCGTCAAAAAGCGGTGAAGACAATCCCTTCGGAGGTCGAGTCTTTCTTTCGTCTGGTTTGGGGGGGATGAGTGGAGCTCAGGTTGGGAACTTGATCTGAAGCATGATTGCCTTTTTATTATGATCAACATTTGACTCCCTTGTAGCCCAAAGCAGCTGTGATAAGCGGTTGTATTGGAGTGATTGCGGAAGTATGTGAAGAAGCTCTCAGAAAACGACACCAACAGGGCTGGGTCCTGGAGGTGGTAGAAGACATGGCCAGTCTCCTGGCCCTGATTGCCCAGCGCCGAAAGGAAAAAGCAGTCACCAGTATCGGTTACCTAGGTAACATAGTAGACGTTTGGGAGGCGTTAGTAGAGCACCATCGAAGCACCGGTGAAATGTTGATTGATCTAGGATCAGATCAGACAAGCTGTCATAATCCTTTTCTTGGCGGTTATTATCCAGTTGGTAAGATATATACAACTTAAATAATGCGCAAAACATATTTGAGCCTTCACTTTCTGAGGTCCTCTTTTTCAAATTATTAATTTTTTGTTGTTGTTGTAACAATGGCTTCATTGTCTCTATACTTCAGGCATCAGCTACCAGGATGCTCGACTTCTTATGCATGCTGACCCAGCCAAGTTCAAAGCATCTGTTGAGGCAAGTCTGCGACGCCAAGTGGTCGCGATAAACTATCTTTGTGACAACGGGCTCTTCTTCTTTGACTATGGAAACGCTTTTCTGCTACAAGCCAGCCGAGCCAAAGCCGACATTCTGTCCTCAGATAGGAAATCGGGAAAAGAATTTAGATACCCGTCCTATGTGGAGGTGACAGCCTTTATAAAAAGAATGCGCTAAGCTAAGACACCTTATTTAATATAAATACTATTTTCTCACCCATAGGATGTCATGGGGGATATTTTCTCAATGGGCTTTGGTCCGTTTCGTTGGGTATGCACGTCAGGTTTGAGTGAGGATCTTGACACCACCGATAGTCTAGCTCGTCAGGTACTTCTGGATCAAATATCGAACCCCGAACTGCCCGAGCATGTCAGGAATCAATACCGAGACAATGAACGATGGATTTTTGAAGCTTCGAAGCACAAATTGGTGGTTGGTTCACAGGTGAATTAAATCGATTAAACCATTTTAGTTAGATTGGAACTGAATTAATGAATTTAAATTACTTCCTTTCGGCGACTTGACAGGCACGCATTCTCTACTCGGACCAAGTTGGGCGAATTGCTTTAGCAAGAGTCTTTAATAGAGCCATTGAAGATGGGAGGATCAAGGGTCCGATCGTTCTTAGCAGAGACCATCACGATGTTAGCGGAACTGACAGTCCATATAGAGAGACTTCTTCGGTGTACGATGGATCAGCTGAATGCACGGACATGGCGGTAAAACGATCTATTGTTAATGCCGTTTTGAACTGTTAAAATAAATGGAGATACATGACAGAGTACCTATTTGAGAATTTAACTGGTTCATTCTAAGTAATAATATAATTACTTGTTATAACAGAAATCAGCTTAATATTGCTGTACAAAAACATGTCCTAAATATTGAAAGTTGACAACGAGTAGAATCCCAAAAAGGGATGTTTTTAATCGAATCCGTAAAATATTAATATTAAATAGTTGGTTAAAACAAATATTTTAATTTCAGGTTCACAATGTGATTGGAGATAGTTTCCGTGGGGCTAGTTGGGTATCTCTCCACAACGGCGGCGGGGTTGGGTGGGGCGAAGTGGTCAACGGGGGTTTCGGACTGCTCCTGGACGGTTCAGAGGTATTTGATGCTTGAAATCTTGGTTTAACGATACTTCTATTGTCCTCGTTACTTTTATCTGAAACTTCCTTATCGAAACACAGAGAGCCGACCAACGCGCTACTCAAATGCTCAGTTGGGACGTGAGCAATGGGGTGACCCGAAGGGCCTGGGCCGGCAATCGATATGCTGATGAGGCCATTCGAAGAACGGTTACCTCGACAGGGCAGACAATGGAGGTCACAATGTCTTCCTCCGTTGAGGATGAAAGTATTCTTATCGATGCACTGAAAGCATCCAAAATTAACTGAATAATTCCCTTTAAAGCTGTTCTTTTTTACCGGGTGGATTATATTTCATTTTATAAAAATACATGGATACCGAAAATGTTGTTTTCAAAAGGATTTTCAAAAGCGGGCTCAAAAATCCATAAAAATTCTTTTCATTCAAAAATGCTCTTTCCTGTGATTAATTCCAAGTTCTATAAAAATAATAAAGGAAATTTATAATGAAAAACGATCATATTCAAACAAATAAATTACTTCAGCTCGGCCAAAACTGTTCCACTATAAATACTTTTTGTTTTAAAATGGCCACCCTTGATTTAGAAAATGCTGATTACAGTCATTTTTGGAACAATAAATTCTGGTTAAAGTCATTTTTGGAAGAATAAATTCTGGTTAAAGTCATCTTTGGAACAATAAATTCTGGTTAAAGTCATCTTTGGAACAATAAATTCTGGTTAAAGTCATTTTTGGAACAATAAATTCTGGTTAAAGTCGGTCGTTCCATTGAAAACAAAAGCTGTTTTATTATTTACCAGAATAGTACCATAGATAAAACTCACAGGTATAGAGGGCACTAGGTGGTACGTGTGTGATGAGATGCAATCAACTTGTTTTGGGAAAAGCAATACACGAATATTATGCAAGAAAAACAAATGATTCCAACGAATTTAAGTTTATGTAGGAAAAAGTAAAAATTTCATGTAATAACATCATTAAGAGGAAGGGGGGGGGGGTGATAGAAAATGAATTAAAAGAGAATACAAATAATAAAACAATTGACTTAATATCGTCGTTATTAAGTCAGGAGTTAATAAAAGGACTGAGTTAGGAGATATAAAAACTCTTTGAAGTAAAGGGGTAAGATTTGCAAATGGAGGAGTTATTGGAGACGGAACTTTTGTTAAATCTATTGTGAAATAGTTCATTTCGTATACACAGTGTTTTTAGAAAGACAAAATTTGTTTTTGGGCTTACGGGTGTGAAATCACTTTGATTGTAGTTTTACTTTGAAGTCAATGGAGTCGCTGATAAACGGACATTTGAAGTAGGTAGAGTTTGTGGGTTGTTGGTGCAAAGTCTGTGTAACTTGTGGTTGCGAGCTGGTTGGTAAAGGTTGTATTGCATCCATTTTTATTCAAGAGGGATTTAGATGTGGAAGCGTAAATTGAGGTGATCAATTTAAAAATGGACATTCTTGTATGTGGGGAATTCATAGAGGTATAAATAGGTTGAGCTTCTTTTTATTCGTTGTCACTGTGCAGATGTGGTCGCAGTCTCTTTATAGTATGTGCTGATATCTCTACATTCAAGGCCGGAAACTATGTTGTCCATGGGTTGGCAGGATATCTGTTTGTATTTTGTAGATCGGAAATAAAGGAGTTAAATTGGAGAAGATGACTTGGAGTAATTGTTTGATTTGTTAATCGTTTTTCGTTATCCTGAAGTTGCATGAACAAAACTCCAGTTCTAGCACTAAAAAACAAACGTGAATCCAGTTTCCCAAAAAAACGCACGGAAAAGTCACGAAAAATGCATAGTGTGGACGCGAAGTTAAATGTCATGAAGCATATGCACGGCACGTCGGAACGTTTTGAGTGTTGAGGGGCCTCGAAGGGCACTTTAAGGACACGATCCAGTCCCCACTTGCCCCTCCTGCTGTTCCGACGTGCCTATATGGAGCTCCACGACATCGACGCCGCCCTGGAAGAGGTTGTCAAATGGCCCACCAAACCCAACTCATTAAATTAGTTTAAAATTAAATATAAATGTGGAATTTGTGATAGGCTTAACCATAAGTTATAAAAAAAATTTAATGATATATTTTTAAATATTTTTTTATTAAATAAATATCAATACATTATTTATTGGCTAACTTCCAAGTAGTCAATATTTTAGTACTTGTTATAATTGATAAATACAAAAAATAATTTGATAAATCAAATTGTTTTTTGTTGGAATTGCTATCTGAGTAAAAGGGACTTTTTTCATATTATTTCAAAAATATTTTATAATAGATATATAAATAATTCTCAATATTATCTTGATTAAATATATAAATTATTTAATTACTTTCAAATTTTATACTTCATAGCAATAAAATTAATTTATAATATTTAAGTCACGTTAGTTATTAATCAAAATATATATGTATATTCCTCTAATATAGATTTTATTCCTAATAGGGTTTTGTTTTCAATTTTATCTTTAACCCATTATATTAATATAATTTTATTTAGATAACCAATTTTTAGTTTAGGATATAAGATATATACTTTATTTACCTGTTTAAGCAAATATAATAAATATGTGAATATTTAAATTATGAATTTGAATTATGTGGCCAATTCAATTGTGCATCAGACAGATAAAATGTGAATTTTTGGGGGAATTTTATCTTTCCCAACCATTTTGTGTTGTATATAAATAATGAAGTTAAAAACTGTTTGTTAAAATAATTATGTATATTTTTATTCATATATACAAAAACATATAAACACACAGAATCCATATCATAAGTAAAGTAAATTTATACAGTGGATATGCAAACACATAATAGGTTATAGATAAAACCTAATGCCAAATGCAAATGATAAAAAATGCCAATCAAACAAAACCAGATGCTGATCTTAGCTGCACAGAATAAAAAGAGATTCAGATTTCTGAAAACCTTATTCTGATGCCAAAATTTTGCCAGATAAATTGTAAATAATAATTTAAATCAAAGTAATAATTAATTTTTTTTATTAATATGAACAAAAAACAAATTTAAGGAATAAAATAGTAACAATATTTTTAAAAAGAATTATACCACAAATTAATTTACTCCAATTCCACTATAGGTTAACTAAAATCACTCTGATTCCACTTTATTAAATAGCCTTTTTGGGCACATTTCTCCAATCTGTACTATTGCTAATATCCACTGCTCAATTTATCAATTGATTGAATGAGATTAAATAAAATTTCAGAAAAATTATTTAAATCATTTTTATTCATTAATATACCTATACAAGCACTTTAATATAATAAAATATTTAATACTAATAAAATTAATTAATAGAATTATTATTTTTAAATTCAATATAAAGCAGTTAAATTCACAAATGTAATGTGTAAATTATTTAATGAATTGAATTCAATAAAAGCAAGCAAAACAAAAAAAAATATTTTAGTTATTATTTATAAATAGAATTATTATTTCTTAATTCAACATAAAGCAGTCAAATTCACAAAAATAATTTATAAATTGTTGCACTAATTGCAAATTGGGTATTTGTGCAAAACATGTTAGTAATAAGCACAGATTAGTAAAATGTTTTTTAAACAGCCTAACTAACTCTGATTCCACTCTGTGTAACTCTGTTTTTCATATCTTATTTTATATTTAAATATTTGCTTTGTAACCTACAACCGACATGTTTGTTGTTTGAATAAAGCTATATCTTATCTTAGATACCACTGTTTCTCATCCTGCATTCAATGACAATTATACTCCAGATATTTATCAATATTACTCCAATTTAACTAGTGAAAAATAGTGTTGGATATATAATAAATGCCAGATATATCCTTGTTAGGCTACATGTCCTGTTAGGCCTGGTCTGATTCCACTCTAGATAAATATTTCAGTGTGGTTTTATAGTATTTCTGTTATTTTATTCTTTAAATTTACCTTTTGTTTATATTAATGAAAACAAATTAATTAATTCATTTATTTAAATTATTTATCTGGCAAAATTTTGTCATTGGAATCAGGTTTTCAGGAATTGGCATTGGTTTTTATTCTGTGTAAGATTGGCATCAGATTTTGTAATATCTGCATCAGTTTTTATCCTTTGCATTTGGCATCAGCATCAGGTTTTATCAATAACTCACATTATATTATACAAAAATGTCATTAGAATGACTCAACTTATCAGGCCTCCCAAGGAAAAATTAAAACTTGAAAAAACCTACCTTTATAGTTATAAATTTTATATCCTCAAAAGTCTGATCTTTAATTTAATTTAATATAATAAATGTTTTTAAAGCTTCTTTTTATCTCTTTTGTAGTGCACATTCAATTTATGAAAGCTCTGTATTTCTCTATTTCTGTATAATGTTTCATTTATGGGATGGAAGGGAACAGGAAATAAATTTAATAAACATGAATATAGTCTTAATGCTATAAAATTTATAAGTACACATATAAATTTATGTTATATAAAAGTTGAGTTCAAATACAATAGTTGATTCAAATTGAATCACATTTTGCTGAAAATTATTAAAGTTCTGTGGGCAATTTTAACTCCAATTAACATTTTTTTTGGCAATGCAACAAACTTAAAAATGTTGGTCTTTATGAACAGTTAGATCATCATTGGATTTACCTGCAGTTATGGAAAAAAATTGTATGACCATTTTTTCATCAATAACATGTCTTAAAACATTATCTATCTCCAGATTTTAAAATCCAAATCAGAATCATCTTTTTGAATGCAATATCAATAGATTTATAAAGATTGAAGATTCCTCTGTGTCTCCCTGAATTGCAATTCCCTGGTTATACAAGTATTGTAGACTTTCAATTATTTTTATTAGACATCAAAAAGTAGACCTTAACTATATTATAAGTAGCTTTTAAAAGGTGTGCAATGACACCCTCAGCCCTCCCCTGGCTCTGTAATGCCTATGTAATATAATATAATTATAATACATTATCATTATGCACACAGCCAGTAAATTTCTTTAAAAGTCTGAATTTTTTTAATCATATATTTTTCTCATTTGCAGTCTAAAAAATAAATTGGACCTTTATTTTGTTCTTAT
This sequence comes from Vannuccia rotundouncinata, assembly GCA_034780395.1. Taxonomy (NCBI): domain Eukaryota; kingdom Metazoa; phylum Platyhelminthes; order Proseriata; family Coelogynoporidae; genus Vannuccia; species Vannuccia rotundouncinata. Next base: position 15,047 of record JAUZNC010033559.1, read on the forward strand.
ATGATGTCTACATTTCTGAGTGGAAGATGGGGAGGGTAGTAAACAATACAATTTCAGAATAAAATATGCTAAAGGTTGGGATCAAGTTAATAGGTCTGTTAAATAGGTCAGTAATTTTTTATTAGTTTTTAAAAATGTTTGTCTAATAAGTGTGAGCACCAACAATATTGCTATCAATTTTGTATTTAGGAAAAATTATTATTTTAGGTTGCAACAAATTGATTTTGTGTTTATCATCTCTATTTGGGTCATTTTTAGTGTTCTTTTTGAAAAAATATAAAATATGTATATTTAATAGCAAGTGACTTTTACAGAAAATTAAAAAATGAAATGATTTAATATATTTTTAGGCACTCAATTTAAAATGTAAACATTACCTGTTACTAAAGAATTGACTATTTGACAGCAGTATGAACTTAGTAATAATACACCATAGTTTGAGAGAATTAATACACAATGGGCAGTTTTTCAGATAATTAATACACAATGGTCTGCATTTTAAGACATACAATGAAACCTGCCTATTACATACACTCTTAATATGTAGTTCCACATATAATTTTCAATTCTCATTTCTGGTATGTACATTGCTATCTAAATAGTTTTTTTTGTACTAAGTTAATACGATTTGAATCTTGATTCTATGATAGTATGTGATAATAAAATGTCAATTTAGCCATATTTTGATTTTTTATGGTGATATGGGAGTTCCATTTAATAGTGGTGATTGCTTAAAACATATTTTTGCAAATACTAAATAGGAAATGACATCTTCTATTTATCTATTAACTCCTTGTCCTACAAAATATGTATTTGTTAAGAGAGAAATATCCAATTCAAAGTATTGTATAATAAAAGAACTTTCACATTTTTAGAAAAGCGAATGACTTTTCCATAGCTATACTAAAAACCGACACGATACCAATTTTCAATAATTATTTTTAACTTGCAGTGCAATGGGTGCTACAAATAGCAGTATTTCGGATCTTAGCAACAATGAATATCTCAAACGGTTGGCGAGTACAGAAGTATTAACACCAAATGATCCTTTTTGGAATCAGCTGCTCTCGTTTGCATTTATTCCCCCAACAGACAGGTAGGTAAAATGTCCTACTCACTACTTCATATCAATGCATGAAATATTGATTTTATCTGGTTCAGTTGTGAATCTCGCCTGCTGCAAGAACAGACGAACACCATTCTCAAAGCGTTGGCAGTTAACAACCTGAAGTCTGGCAACATTTCAGCGCTTATTCGCGTCTTCATTATGCGAGTTAAGGAGATAAAAACCCTATCAGTGGATGACTTGACCAAGCCGTGGGTTATAGGTTCTCTCTTTTATTCATATACTGACAAGTTGCTTCTTACTTCTACGTTTTGCTTCATTTCAGTAGCAACTTATTCATCCAACAGACACACAACTCCCTCCTCATTATCAGGAGCGTTTCACATTTTTTTATTGAAAATTTCGCCGACGATTCTGTGCAGAAACACTTGAACACTTTAATCGACGGTACCATTCTAGATTAATGTTATTCATGTACCGTTTGTAACCGAGTGTGTTGTTCCAGATCATTCTAATGACTTCAAAGACACAACGATGGCCGAGGCGTTGGTGAATACTCTGGTGGCGTTGGTTGTTGAAACCACTTTGACGTAAGACCTTCCATGATCTGTAAATGTGGATTGTTTCGTAAACGACTGACGTTGTGTCCATTTGTTAACAGAACGCAAACCTATGGCCTGATTCTCGAGTGCATATCGTGTTTGTTGGTGCTGCTCAGCTCACAGATGTACAGGGATTTGTCCGCCACCAACCTCACATTCTACAAAACCATTCTGAGGGGAAAGAGGTGACCAACTACCCTGCGTTCTACCACTTATCCTCTCTCTATCCTCTCTCTATCCTCTCTCTGTCTATCCTCTCTCTATCCTCTCTCTCTATCCTCTCTCTATCCTCTCTCTATCTATCCTCTGTCTATCCTCTCTCTCCTCTCTCTATCCTCTATCTATCCTCTGTCTATCCTCTCTATCCTCTCTCTCTCTATCCTTTCTCTCTCTATCCTTTCTCTCTCTATCCTCTCTCTCTCTATCCTCTCCAGTGCAGAGCAGGCAGGCCCCCTCACCAAGAGACTCCTGGACAACTTCATCCTGCAACAAGAGGCCCCTCTGCACATCCTCTCGCACCAAAAGGGTTCCCAATCACTCGTCTATAAGACATCCTCATACCTCGCTTGTGAGTGGCTCCACCCTCGTCCTCTCTTCCTCTTCTAATCCACTCCCCTCTTTTCATTCTTCAGCTGGACTCCTGCGGGCAATCACCCTGGGCTACAGCAAGTCCTGGGCTAACGACTCGGCCAGACCTTGTCTCCTAGCCAATCAGAGCATTCTCCTGATCCTGGTCCTGACCAATCACTGTGCGAACAGCCAAGGCCACAAGAACCCCTACAGAGAGGCTCTCTTCGCGTTCGCGCAGACTTCCCTGGGTAACACCTCCCTCCAATTGTCGTCAGATACGAGCTGGTTGTCTTATCGCGGTGTTTATTTCAGTGCCCAAGAAGGAGGACGAGGCGGCCTCGCTAACGATAGACTTTGCTCGTCTCTATGAGTCGCTGTGCTCCACACTGCACCACGAACACAGCACCCTTCTTCTCTACCTTCTCATGCACCGGAACACCAACTTTCGGCTCTTTCTCATGGCCAGGAGTGATGCTTCGGACCGGGCGGTGAGCTGTACACCTTTTATCAATATAAAAATGTTTTAAATGACAGAATTAGATTCACACCAAACAGTTAAGAAAACAGCCTCGTCAGGGGAGTTCTGTGAAGCTGATTTATAGACAAGAGTATTTCACTATTGGGTGCACACTGAAATTGAAACTAGAAATGAACAAATGTATCAACTAGAACATGAAATACACCTTTTTATTATACAAATATGAGTAATAATATGAACATAATGAGCACAAGCTTCCAAAAAACGAATATTTTTCACAATTTTCGGAAGCAAACTTCCCTTACCAAAGGAGAGAAAAGATTAGTAAGATATAGTGAACAATCACCGTAACATATACCAGGTTATTACGCTCTTTATCTTTATATTATTACTCATATTTCCAATGCTGCTCCAGGAGACCTGTTTAGTTTTATTGTATACATAGTATCGAGTTATCCAAAATCAATTGTGCTGCCAGTTGATATCCAATGCATACGGAAAGTGTTATACTAACTATTGGTTATGAATACAATTAAGGTTGTCACTAACATGTCAAAAAACATTTAAATCATTGATAAAATAGGCGAAATACTTTAACTCTCGCGGGCTCATTTCGAAAACGACTCGACCAATTGAGCTAAAATTTTACAAAAAACCTTTACTTGACACTTCGTGTTTATTTGACTCTTTTCATTCAGGATTTATAAACATTGCCTTTTGATGACGTCATAGTCGAACAAACCGAAAAAAGGATTATCTTATTTTGTACCAAATTTCAGCCACTCAGACAACTGGAAGAATAATATTCAAGGAAGGGGGTGTTTACCCTCCCCTGTAGTCCACGAGGTGTTAAAATTTGGTCAAAATCGAAAAATTGTCTCTCTAACTATACAAACCTTTGCGATGTCTTCTAGCTTATATTTTCTGTTATCTTGCCGGTGTGGTGCAGTAATTTATGATGTCTTCTTAAACCAAGGTTCGTACAGATCCTTTAAACTCTGCTTCTTTATAAGTATTTTTTTATAATAAATTTGATTTTACCTATAAGTATTTTTTTATAATATTTTTTTCATATTACATTAATTTTTTTACTGATTTTGAAGTTGGCTAGTTCAAGTTGTGCCTGTAGCAGTTGGCAGCAAAATTTAGATTCACTTGAAATCAATAAAAGAAAGCGAAAAACTGAGAATTCTTGTCTTAGTGAACTGAAATTCTTAAGGAGAAAAGATGTGTTTTCAGGAACAATTAGGCGCCTTATCAAATGAATCATGTACGTTTGCAAAAGCTCAGATAAACATCTCATCATTAAATAAAACGCCCTTCGGCGGTCTGCTAAAGAAAAACGTGAGAACATCGCTGAAATTGAAGTGAGGGAAAAGGAACTTCTACATATGAAACAATAATTTCATTTAAACTGATACCTATTATTCTATAACTACATATAGCTCTTCTCATTTTACTTATTATATTTGTTGAAAATGATACCCATCATTCATGGCTCTTGGTACATGGAGTTCACATTACCTTCAACATTGCTGGGGGGGGGTGATTTGGATATGCACCTTCCATACTACTAATTTCTGATGTCTTCTTAAACATATTCACTGATTTTGGTTCTTATTTCTAAACACATTTAATCTTCGTCTAGACTCTGCCAATTCTGCAAATCCTGTTCCGCTCACCGAGCGAGAATTCGCATCAGATATACATGGCTTTGATTGTTCTGCTTATGTTCACCGAAGATGACAAGTTCAACAAAACTGTGCACACACAGGTGGGCATTGTCCAGTCCGTGTGGCCCAACATCCTCACGTTTATGCTTCTCTTGCATACCTCTGCATTTCAGAACTTGAAGAGTGTACCCTGGTTCTCGGAGAGACAACTGAATGACGTTTCCCTGGGCAGTGTTATGGTCCTCATTCTGACGCGAACCATCCACCACAACCTGCAGCATTTGAGGGTGAGATTTAAACCTGCACACAACTGTATGAGTGGTGAATGGTGTTAAATGTTCCATTTTGATGATAAATACCTGCACACAACTGTA
>JAUZNC010033570.1:0-13582 GCA_034780395.1 Vannuccia rotundouncinata
ACTTTCTTTGAAGGTTCATGATTATACTGTATTTACGATGCATAACCAGCAAATGTTGATCATAATATCCGCCTAAATTTGGTTGTTCAGAATAGATGACGTCTACTTCTTTTGTATCCTACTGTAGGCGTGGAAAAGGGGAGTACTTGCGCTGTTTGGGGTATCGGTGCTGTTGGCATGGCAGTATTAATGGGCTGTAAGCAGGCTGGAGCCTCGCGTATCATTGGAATTGATATCAATCCAGATAAGTTCCCGAGGGCCATGGAGTTCGGTGCCACCGAGTGTATTAATCCGCGGGATCACGAAAAGTCTATTCAACAGGTGGGACTCAAATAGTTTTGCATACTATAGTTTCAATATTATAAAATCTACTGCACTGACAATTCATAAAATTTTGTTCAATCGAGGGTACAGGATTACATAAACTTTCCAGTTTGAATCGTTTCATGAATTTTAGCTGTAAATATATAAATTTTTATTTAACTATTGTACAGATGTGGTACTCAAGAAAATGAATAACTGATCCAAAAATAAATAATATACATTGATTAGCAACGTATCATAACCTTCTATTTTAAAGTGTTTGTTTCATTTCAACAATATCTCTGATAATAAAAATTTATTTTTATAATAACATTTAATTTTCTGATATTTTCAGTGGATTTACTGAAATATAACTTCGAAATTGGTCCTTTTTTGTTCAGGTTAATACCATGGTTAATACAATAATATTATTAATTAACAATGCATCTTTAATGTAACCATTCTGAAACTCAGTATAGAGTATATTGATATCTAAATTTCGATAGGTATTGGTCGAGTTGACGGACGGCGGACTGGACTACACTTTCGAGTGTGTTGGCAATGTAGCAACCATGCGGGCAGCTCTGGAGTCCTGCCACAAAGGTTGGGGTGTGTCTACCATTGTTGGTGTTGCAGGGGCCGGACAAGAGATTTCTACCCGACCCTTCCAGTTGGTCACCGGTCGTGTTTGGAAGGGCACAGCATTCGGAGGTTAGTGACCATCAATTTATAACTGAAAAAGATATCAATTATATGTATTTTAAACAACAAATTCAAAACAATTTGTTTTAAAAATGCAACTCACTCTAGTTTAAATGATATTTATTTCAGTTTTTCTATATTTGTCGAAGATGTTATTTATTATTAGGTACAACTATTAATAAAGTACGTACGTAAACAAGGTGTCAGCATTTGTATAATATCTGTGTAAGTACTTTATGGATGGTAATAACTAATTTTATTTCTGTTAAAACATGATTCTATGTCAGTAATTGTTTGAAAATATTAACTGAATTTATTTACATGCTATAGTGCAATATTGTCCAACACTTTTTGTAATATCGAGCTGTACATTATTGTGATTTACTTTGCTAATATGTTCTAGGATGTTTAAAACTACAATAAGACACCAAAATCGGTTAATTTTTTGGAAATCTTATTTTGGTGCAGGGCCCTAGGGCCTAAGATCGGTCCGTAACCGATAAAAATGAGCTCCAGAGATCCGAAAATATGTTTCTCCTTTATTTTTCAATTGCTCTGACCTAAATCTATCAAATTTTGTACTATACTGTCTTCTAGGCTGGAAGTCTCGTGATTCTGTACCGAAATTAGTTGACGATTACTTGGCTGGAAAGTTGAAGGTTGATGAATTTGTGTCACACAATTTATCATTAGACGAAATCAACAAAGCTTTTGATCTTATGCACAAGGGCGATGGGTATGTGATTGTTTCCGTATTTCAGTATGAACTTACTACCTTTTATTATTATGTCTGGTTAATAGTTTGTCTTCTCTACATAGGAACAGTCATTTTTAAAGTTGAAGTCGTCGGTTCTTGTTTGGGTGATTTTAATTTCAGTGATTACTAAACGTAGATTTTTCGTTTTTAAACCAGTTTTTCTTACCAAAAAATATTTTTCTTAAAGTGTATATTTAATAATTAATCGGTAATGTTGTTACATGTTCAATTTTAATTTCAGACTTCGATCCGTTCTTAAGCTATAAGTGTTCAACACCTGAAGACAAACTACAGTCGATTCCTTCAAAATGGATTACTTTATTGATTGGAACTCAATTATCAATCTTTCACAAATTATGTCATCAAATTCTGTTTGGATTTTCTTTTATTAAACTAATTTGAATATAAAATACATTACGTTTTTTTATATCCTACTCAAACCTCCGTTTGACAAATACTTTTTATGTTCAATAGGTTTTACTATTTAGTTAATTGTAATAAACGCGCTCAGTGTATATTATTATCCAAGTTATGATTTAAGTTTATGTTATGTATATTAATTCGTCGACATTAAAGACCTTAACATTATTAGAAATTCATTTATGTCCGATTAAATTTTTTTTTATTTGGAATCTGTAATATTTACTTAAAAGTCTAGTTTTTTATATCTATGCGTTTTGCTTATACTTATTCATAGGTGTATCTACTTTTTTGCGTAATATAAGTAATTTTGAAATGTTCACTGAGATTTAGTTATTTTAAATTATCTTTGAGAGATTATTGCGTTTTTGGTGTTAGAAACATTCAAGTAATAAAGTTTGAATTAATGGTTAATGCATATTTGTGATTGACCAATAGAAAAACGAATAGTTCGTGCTTCAGTAATTTATATTGTATTATGTATAATATATATAATAATATATAATTATTGTCTTTTGTACTCTTTAAATATATTCAAAGCTCTGGAAACACAGTATTGATACACATCTGTTGCAACTATATAGTATCGGGACTTATTATGTACTCATAATGATTTATTAATGGTTATGCAAAATAGATCTCTGAAACATCAATTATATAGATAAATATATTGCCCATTTCGAAAGTTTAAATATGTTTTAAATTTTTTTTGATCTACTAAACTATTTTACAATTATTAACATCAGTAGTTAATTATACCCCTTTAAATAAATCAACATCTCAATCAATGCAAAAAATAAAACTATTTTTTGTGTTACAAAAACAGTGATTATTAAAATATTTAAAAAAATTGTTAAAGCAAGATTATGAGACTTTGCAATTTTTTTCAAGTCTAATATTCAAACATTAAGAAAAAACACCACCCCGACTCTGTGGATCAAAAATTTATTTAAGACTATTCTCCTGCAAAATAAAAGTTGTAGGCTAAGGCAAGTGTTGGCTTAGAACCGTCTCATACATAAAAATAACTTATATAAATAATAACACTGAGCCAGAAATTGCTGAGATCAAATAATTAATGTTAACATAAGAACATCAGATTTCTGAAATTGTTCACTTAAATATAAGGTTATAATAGAATACCATAAACTACTAAAATTTGTAAATTAATTTTTGTTTTAGTGTACTACTTTAATCATGTTGTAAATAAGCAAACTTTTCAATATTGTAAATTATAAGCTTTCCCGCAGGTAAAACATATAAAACTTACAGTAGTCTTTCAAGTAATATAAATTATTCATTAACAACTCAAACTCTTCTTCTCCTTGCTTTACACCAACTTTAAACAAAGTTATACAAAATTAGGTACCAAATAATAATTTACAACAACACTATTTATACCTTTTTTTAGTCAATTGTCCAGTTGACAATGTCTACAATTCATAATTTAAATCTATGTAGGCTGCCTGTATAACTGTTTGTCATTGTAAGCAGCAAATATAGAATCATTACCATAATATTTATTCATATTAATTTAACAGAAAAAATGTGGACAGTAATTACATAATAACAAATTAATATAATATATATTTATATTGATTTTCATTTGGGAACAATACAACAGGATTCATTTAAATGTTAAAAGACTGAAAAAGTATTAAAAACTTTTGAAGCATATATAGAAAATTTTTAAAATTTTATAATTTTATTAAATAGTCTTGAAATTTTTGAAAATTAATAAATGTATTTAAAAAAAGTCTTAGATTAATAATATAATTTTATAGTCCAAAGAACCATTTTTCAAAGATCATGCTAATTAAAGCTTTCATTTTATAAACTCACTACAATGATAACAAAAAATAAAAGTTTATTTAATTATAAAATAAATACATACTTATAAATGTAACACTCATACATTTTATTATTCACTTTAGATTATATGTCAATTAAATAGTTCACTAGAGCATATTTGTTCATTAAAGTTTAATTTAGAATTAAAAAAAAAGATTTCTATGTTCTATATATAGAATTTTAAAGAATGATTAATATGAAAAAGATTAATATGAAAAAATTTGCTGAAATTTCAATAATTAATATTTATAAAGTTATATGCTGTATTTTTAATCATGCAACCATTCTTTGGAAAGAATTACAATTTACATACTTTAATTAACAAATATTCTCTTATAAAATATTTAATTGTTAATTAACATAGAATCTAAAGTGATTAATAAAAAATAAATGAAAAATAAACACTCCAAAAATTGTGTTCTTTTTCAATAATTAGAGAGAATATTAACCTTAATAAGCCTAATTTCAGTAATAGGTATTCTAAACAAATTTTAAGGTAACATTTTAATATGTGATTATTCAGATACTACTTAGTACTTATATTTATAATAAAGATTTGAATTTTTAGTAAATACTTTAAAACAAAGTATGTATAGTCTGTATATGTTGAGAATCAGTTCTGTGCTGTCTGCAGGTTACATATATTCATTACCAACATGATAATGCTAGGTTCATATGGCCCAAATAAGTATTGAGAAACTTGACAATATTCATTTCAAAGTTATCCCTCATACTCCATACTCACCTGACCTAAAACACAGCAATTTTTATCTCTTTTCACCTCTCAAAGCTTTATTCATGGTTCATTGTTTCTCTACAGCAGCAGAAGTACAGCAGCAGTTTGCATCCAAACCTAAAGAATTTTACAAAACTACATTAAATTTATTTCCAAAAAGATGGCAAACCTGCTTTGACAAAGGTGGTGATTACTTCTCACATTTAAAAGAGATAATTGTATAAGTGTTATTGTATGATTTATGATTTATGAACATAGTTCTTAGAACTTATTGTTCTTAGTTTATTATTTTTAAATATTGTTATTACCATCAATGTATACTAAAATTGTTTTTAAACCATAAATATACTCTAAAATCGACAAAAACTTTCTGCATGAACCTATAACTAATTATTTACTTAAACTTAATTTAAAACTTAACTTAAAATTGATTAAGATACATATTATTTCTTACAAATATATTTAAACACAAAAGAATCAAATAGTTTTAAAACAGTTTTATTGATGAGAATGATTCTCAAGAAAATGTTTGCAGAGATTCACTTTACATGTTTAATTTTGGTTAAAGAGATCGGAGGATTACCACAAAGTTAAAATGTCCCAAGAACTTACAACACTTTTGACCCACTCACAAATAGTTACAAGCTTTGTTCTATATTTACAACAATAGATGACATATTTATAACCTGCAATAGCATCATGAAACACACTTTTCCCTAAAAAGTAGTGATTTACAAGCATGTTGCTATTCATGAGAGCTTTGAGAAAAATGCATGCTGGTAAGTTTATGACTTATGCCTATGTGAGTTTTGATAAACTATACCCAGAACTATACACAACAATTTTATTTTTTAATATTCCTTGTAAGTTTAAATTTTGTGCTTGTTGATTTAACATAATATTTAAATATACTTAAATCATAGCATAGGTACCTATGTTTTTGCTACCTACGAAAAGCTGAAATTTCTCATTTAGTTTTATTAAAGTATTGGAATGGTCTTTAAATTTATAAAATCTATATGAACCCTCACAGTAGAATTTAATTATGAAAATAGTCTGAAATTGATTTTTTGTGACTTTGTGTATGTATGTATTAAACAGATAAATATAAATTTGGGACCAACAATACATATTTATTTAGCAGTAAACATATGAACATGTACCTGTGGGAACTTGTATGTAATAAACAATTTTTTTAGTTCACTTTGTCCACTTAGTTAGTACAAGTTCAGTTAATATGAGACCTCATTTAGAATGGGCAAAACTTACTACATTAATTGCAAGTACAAAATCTATGTATGCTTGGAATATAAAGTTAGTAACTATAATTTTTATTTATTTTCATACTTAATTATTCGTGATTAATTATTTCAATTTCGTTTTAATATTATATTACATCTGTATTAAACACTTTAATTGCAAAAAAGTATGGTTCCTCATTTAAATTTTGAATCTTGTACAAATTGTTTGAAGATGTATTTGATAACTTGGTAAAGAATCCTTTTATTGGCTATATTGAGGGTGAAAATGATTCAAAAGAAGAAAATAGAGTTATATGATGTTGAAGAGATACCTTATGATGAATTCATTGGTATGATTTTATTTTAATTAATATTATTATAACATAAACATCATAATTTAGCATTAAATTCTAAGACCAGAGTTTTCAGAAAATAGTAAATAAAAAGCTTTTTATTTGATTTTCATAATACCTATGATGTTTCTTAGAAATAAAATTAATGTTATAATACTAAACTGTAGTAATCAGTTGAGTATTTTTTGTAAAATTTTCTTATTTTCATATGACACAAAATTCTGAGACTGGTGTTCTTATATTTTACAATAGCTTATATTTAAATGTGAATATTTAAGCCAAATAATCTATACAGGCAAAATCGTTTTATTTTATCTCCTTGAAGATAGGTATGCAAGATATCATGTCGCCAATGTTTTTTTGTTTTAGTTTTGAATGCAGTTTTTCATTGTATTCTAAAAGGCCTTTACTATTTGCCATGTTTGTGTGCTTTTGGTCTCACTATACTGCGGAAAGTATAGAATAGTGAGTTTCCTCTGTACACCACAGGGGAGGCACACATGTCCAAACTTTGCAAACTCTTAACTTGGTCCATGGAATACCTGGAATTTTCTGGCAGGATTGCAATAAGTTGCTTAATCCCGATTTATTGTGAGCGCTAACGAAACCCACTCAGCTGCTCTCTCGCCAATGTCACAAGAAGCTCCTGTGGATGGAGATAATGACATAATTCGAAGAAGATATTATCAAGGGTACAGATGTATAAGTGAAAACTACTTTTGAATGGTAAATAAAGAATAAATTTATTAATTTCGCTTGAGAATGCAATCTTTGAACTTTCATGATAGGCCACTAGTCTTATTATCAATGACACATACAATGAAATCGCAAAGAACAAAAGAAGGAACTGGTATTCAACGAATATTAGTTCAAGATCTTATAACAAGCCATGTCGTGTTGTTCTTCAAGAACTCACATTTTAATGACCAATTTTAATAACCAGAATGTCTACATTTATTAAATTAATAAAATTATAAAAAAATTCCCCTGAAACAATTCTCCTTAAGTAATGCATATATATTTGATTATACAGAAACTATTATTCTGTAGACATTTGAAGTAATTTCCTGATAAATGAATATATCCTAGTAATAGAAAAACTAATACAACTATAAACCATTGTCTATTTAATAAAATGATATCCTTAAATTAACTTTATTTTAATATAAAAATGTAATAATGGATGTTTCAAAATATTTTTCCATACATAACTATTTTCAATTACTTTTCGTACTAATCATACATTGCAACTAATTTTCTGATTGACTCTTCCCCTTTTAAAAAAGTTGTATGATGAGCGTGTATATGCATATCACACTTGTAAACATCAATCACTGACGGTTGTCTCTACGATTTATACTTGCACAACGGTAAACGAACAGATCAATTTATTGCAGTTGTGTAAAATCTCTTACATCAATCTCACACATAAATATTTATAATGCACTCCTCACTCGATTTCAATACACTCCACAATACGCTTCGCGCTCGAGAAACCATTTATTTAGTTGTGCATCCATATATTGTTGCATGGTGACCTATATATATATTATGTCACAGCTACACATAAGACATATTAGAATTTAGGTATAAATCTTTTTTACGAATTCTCTTCAATTACACACATTTCAATTGAATAAAAATTTGAATGTATAATTTCTCAAGTCATATAAAATCTCAAGATTAACCGAATATTAATCTAATGATATTTAATTAAACTCTCCTTCCAATTAAAATTAAACTTTTGATTTAAACTCATTCTGCCGTCAAAACAGTTTAATAATCGGACACATCCTATAGTCACAATGGCTCCTGACCATGTTAAAATAACATATTAATTTCAAGATTGTTAATCCAAATTAATATTTGATAAAATAAATTGTCAACAATGTCGTTAAACAGTTCTGTACTCTCACAATTCTTACACATTCAAATTTATCACAAAATACAACCCAATTCTCGATTGTTAATATTATTCAAAATTTATCAAAACATATTTTAGTATTTTTAACTGATAATATTTAAAACAAAAACAAAAACAAAATTTGATTTCTGAAAAAAAATATAAAAAACTGACAATGTCGGGTAAACTAGCATAAAAAATTATCAACTTGTCTCACAGATCTCAACTTAATATTTCAATGTTAATAATTATCGAAAAATCTCAATTCTTTTCCAAAAATTCACTTCAGTATTTTTACTGATAAAAAATAACCACATATTTTTTCTAAGATTTTTGACTTCGATAACATTAAAAAATTGCAACTTTTAACTCTCTCAAATAACAAATTATCCCACATATATACAAAAATACTAATAATTGACCTGGTCGCAAGCCACAAAATACGAAATTTCCAACATAAATATCTGATAATTTAATTCCTTTGTGTAATGTACACACACCTTCTATAGTCTTGACAAGTTATTTTTCCAGTTCACAAACCTCGATTCATCTATTAGGAAACTCCTCTTATTCTGTGTTTAATTATCACTAAATTTTCTAGGGACCTCTGCTTAATTCTCTTTCCTCTTACATGTACATATTAGCTTAATATAGTGCACCTTTGGATCACTCCATTTCCATACTGTAGATGTCAAACTGGCTTTACCACTAACTCCTTACTTACTCTCCAGTTTTCATTACTTTTAGATATAATATTTCTTTACCATATTATCTTCTCCCAAATCGCCTATATAACATGGCTCCGAACTTCCATCACCATTCAGAAACGTATTTACTTTAAGTAATTAATCATGATACATTCACAGAAACCGGATTTTAAATTCATTCCAACTTATCACCATGTTTAATAAACTTTTTTTATTTTACCCTTTATCTTGATAACTTTATGTTTACTTTTTTCCATACATAAATTAATTCTAAAAAATCATAATACTATTTATAATAATTATTTCATGCAACAATTGTTTGTTAGATAGTAGAATAATATAATTCCACATTTTCTTTTTCTTTTCCAGCCGTATCTAACAAATTACGCGTTTTGGAAGAATGTCAGAGTTCGTTGGAAAAGTAATTTTCTTTCAAGAATTTGTTAATAATTATACAGAAATACAAATGTGATTAGGAATATTTAATTTGTTTAACTAGTCTCCAATAGGTCTGCTGTTCGAATCTAGCTACGTACCCTTGACTTCATGACAGTTTACGGTTAAATATTCCCGACTATCATAATCTACTTTGTTCAGGAAGATTATCTTCGGCATTGTATAGTTTGTCCGTTATTTATCCGTATTATTGAGCAAGTTACTTTAAATTACTGCAGAATTCCTCCATATAGTACTTTTTTCAATGCTCGCCAAAATTATAATCTCTTATATAAAAATCATATTTGCATATATCGTATTTCTCTATATCGTATATTCGCCTCTATCGTATTTGGATTGTGTACCATTTATGTAAATAACAGTAAAGTAATTGTGCTTACAGGGAAGAAATCGGATAAAAAGGAATACAAATGAAAATAAATGAAAATTCTTACATGAGTTAATAAGATAGGTATAATATATAATAAAAATTCAGGGGCATTGAGGCTCAAGAGGCAGCTTCGTTATACGCTTTATAAACTGCGATGATAAATGATTTACCGCTCGGTGTTGTGGGATCCCGAGTTTTTTCGATTGCCTTGTCGTATGTTGCTCGACTCTCCTTGGGTTGGAGGCACTAAGTAGCTTAGAGAATGGTCAGGCTTCATCATCCCTGAGAGCTGCTTGAGGATGAGACCTTTCAGGTGGACGAGAATGGGTTGTAAACTGGCCTTTTAAGGCGTCGGTGTAGTCCATTCCGGGGAAGATTGCTCGCATTGTGCACTTTTCGATCCGTTCTATGACGAATGTATTTTCTATAAGATGAATACATTTTCTAATATACAATTTTTGTGTCATACAAATTTTTTTTTTTTGCCCTGGAATTTATGGCGGACGAAAGGGTTTATTTTTGTATTATTTAAAATTTCTCACGTATCTATTTAATTTACTTAACGTATTCATATATAATTGAGATTAGAAAGCGTTCATCGCACTTGCCGTAATCCCTCGGATTTCTGTAAGTTAGTTGCTCAATTTGAAAGAGAATACTTCAAATACAGTGCTCAAAATGAAGATTTTGCTATCACTTGACCGCAATTTTTTTACTACCTGTCTTTATAGGAATTTTATTTGCCCATAGTAATTTTACCTTTCTATTTAAATAATTGTAAATAATTGTTTGGCACACATATAAGTAAAAATCTACCTGTCCGCACGGACAAGCAAAAACAAGTTTTATTTGTCCGTGGGCAATCGGACAGCACCTATTTCAAGGACTGAAATAATAGATAATAATATAAAGATGAACCCTTTCATTCGCCATAGGTATTCAGCTTTATTTAAAATATTTTTCCTAATTCAATATTTTTATTTATCTGCATTTTAGAATCTGCACTATATCTAAATTAATTATAGTATTAAACACATATATTGCCTTCATGATTTTAAAATCAGCCAATCTCATGTCGGGCGGCAGTTGCTTGGGCTGCTAAGCAACCACTCACATTGGAGACAATTGAAGTAGCTCCACCCAAAGCTGGGGAAGTACGCATCCACATCATGGCTTCTGGAGTCTGTCACACAGATTACAACTCCCTTGATGGTAATGATCCAATAAAACTCTTCCCTTCTATTCTTGGTCATGAGGGCGGTGGAATAATTGAAAGTGTTGGAGAAGGGGTGACCTCTGTCAAACCTGGAGATCATGTTGTTCCACTGTTTGTTCCCCAGTGTCGAGAATGCAAGTTCTGTCTGAGTTCAAAAACAAACTTATGTTCCAAGATAAGGTAGGTGGAATTTAAAAATTGATTTGACGTATTTTTAAAATACGTATTGATAGAAATACTGGAAGATTAATTATATAAATATTTGGTTGTGTTTTAGAGCCACTCAATTGGCTGGTTTTATGCCAGATGGAACATCCAGATTTACATGCAAGGGGAAGACAATATTCCACTACATGGGTTGCAGCACCTTCTCTGAGTACACCGTTGTTGCCGAAATATCTGTGGCCAAGATTTCTGACAGCGCTCCTTTGGATAAAGTGTGTCTGCTAGGATGTGGCATCAGTACTGGTTATGGTGCTGCACTCAATACCGCAGGTATACATACTTTTCATAACTGACTAAAGCGGCTAACTTAGGATTCGTTTGGAATACCTTCAGATTTATCGGTTTCGATAAAATGGTAAAATCCTTGGTTTCGTAACCACACAATTTTCAACACTGTATTGATCATTGAAAATGCTCTCAAATATGTTGTATATAATATTAAGTTGTAGTCAACAGTTCTATATTATAGTTGTCGACCTTTGGTACTACTTTGATAGTACAATAATTATGATTAATGCTGGTCTGTTATAGTTCTAAACAGCTCTTTTTTTCGATGGGACTATTTCAGACGTCATTATATACTCCTGAAAATAGCCTTAACATCTAAAAAATTGCCACACAATCTTTTTACGTTAATCGATACGTAATAGTAATCTTTTTAATATTTAAAAAATCTTTAAAAATCATTCCTTATGAAAATAGGTATTTAAATTTTCAAATTTATTTATAATATATAATATATAAAAAGTAAAGTGGGGAAAATGGTTCTGTAAAAACAACATGATAGTTTACTTCTTACATGCTGAAAGCGATTTTATGATTGGATATTGCTAATGACATCTAAAGGAAAAAATTATTCGGGCCCGCAAAAAAATAGTTTGACTTTTTACCTCTATTGGGTAAATATTATATATGGGTCAGAATGGGTCATAAATTGAACTGGTCTAAAATATATCGTGTAGTATATTTAATCCAAGAGTTTAATGCCACGAATACATTAAGTAAATTTTTAGACTCAAATGATGTTAATTGATTCAGATCGGATCAATTAATATTTACAAAAAAGTCAGTATATTACCAGTATGACAAAGTCAGAAATTGTTGAACAGCTGAGCCATCGAGGCTCCAAGCATCCTTTTTTAATTTGCCAACCAACATTTTTAATGGGTATGTCTTATAACTGTAGAGCTCCTGACCATCGGCCTCTTTGTAGGATTGCTCTTTCAATGTGGTGAAACAAGGCATTCTGATAATTTATATATACTCTGGTGTGCCAAATAAGTGTGTGTGTGGGGGGGGGGGGGGCGGGGGAGTTGTAATAATCGGGTTTCCTATTTTTGACACTAAATAAATAAACGCGGGGTTGTCTATTATATAAAATAAATGATTAGTGGGTCCAATTAAATGGGGGGGGGGGATGCCATTTTTGACACTAAATAAATAAACGGTTTGCACGGTCAATGTACGTCTTCAGTAGTAGTTTTACAAAACTTTCGAATCTAGTTTCGTTGACATCAGTGGTAAAAGATTTGGAAGTAGATATCCTAATAATAAACTTGTCAATCTCCTCGAAAAGAGGGGGCAGTTAGTATCAATCCTTTGAAACGGCTCATCTATTATATACAGCAGAAAATCAGTCAATGCAGGATGATTCTTCCATGCAACTAAAAACATTCTCTACTCTCGATTTTTAAAAGAAGAAGATATCACTGATGGCATGAAATAGTGGAAGTACTTTGATCATTTCTGGAGTAAGAGGAAGTCTTAGAGCATTGATATATCAGGTTTAAAATCTCATTAGTGAGAGGTCATCTTTATTCCCTCTCGAGACAGGAGATTAAATAATTCAGTTTTATTGTTTGGGTCCCTGAGAAAGTTGTTGAAGTCTGTACAGAACTTTGACATTTTATCATCAATGTTTACTCTCTGTCTTCATCCCGTTCCTCTATTTCCTCTTGTCTGTTCTTTGATGCTTCCAGAGAGATATTGATCACACGAAAAATTGTTTTCAGATTGCATGGCAGAATTTATTTTAACAAACTCGTTAAGGTAATGTTTTCACCAGAGGGTATTAAGGAGTGTATAAAGTTTCCCCTATCCACTATGACTGCATCCAAAAATGACGGTGGACGTTCAACTATTACGTGTCACCATCATTCACATTCTTGAGACATCGCAGTAATTCAGACTTCTTTCCAAAGTAAGTACATCTTTCCCATTGTGGAAAGCGCTGGAAGGGTGTCTTGAATTTCATGTCTAAATATCATCTTAGTGTTGCTTTCTCTAGACATTTCGCTATTATCTGCTGGCATAATATCGAGGCGTGTTATTTAAAAGATTTT
>JAUZNC010033581.1:0-11961 GCA_034780395.1 Vannuccia rotundouncinata
GAATGTACTCATAGATACTGGAAAACATTTTAAAGGCCATGAATACCAAAATTACATGGTATCTAAATAAAACTGAGTGCTTAAATTATTAAATATTTGGTTTGCTCAATGGAAAGGAAAAGATAAGCCCAGCTTTAATTACTAAATTAAATTAATTTAGTGTCAGTGATTTGTGTTTCGTTCAAAAAATGTTTTATTGTATTTTATGAAGTATATTAAAGATTGTTCTATTTATAATGCATATTAAATGAAAGGAAATAAATACTACAGAACAACGAGTAACATCATTCTATTTAAAGACAGATGAATATCATTAATTCATAAATCAAATCAAATCATTTACAGTTATCGATTTGTAAAGTTAGCTGAATATCTCTAGTATGGTGGGTCAAAGAATCATATAAATAAAACATGCAATAGAATATAAAAGTATCCTAAAAACAGACTGCGAAAAAATTAAATACAATAACAATTTGATTATATGATAGAAAGATAAAAGTACACGTCAAACTGTTTGACGTTTTTCATCAGTACGTATGTATCTCAAAATATATGAATGAAAAAGTTGTTCTATTTTATTTTATTGTGTTGTTTATTATTTAATTAAAATTTATTTTCTTTTAATTTATTACACTGACGAAGACGTAACGTCGATACGTTTGCATAGTTGTATCAAATAAATTAAAAATTATTTTTTTTATTGTATTTTGTGGTGAATTTTCACAGAAAGTATTTCTACAGGGGGAGTCAGAAGTCTGCCTCATTCTAATTGTGACATTTTGTCCAACAAAGTGGTTCCATATTTTACCAGAAGAAAGCAGATCCTTTTTCAACAGGTTGGAACCTCACTCCAGAACAGTTGAAAGGGGATCTATCAAATGACCTGCGACTACTGGCTATAGTCTTACCTTCGTCAGAAAGTTTCCACTCCAGGAACAATCTTTCCTCCTCTAAACGAACTGGATACAAAATCAGAGAACAACTGGCTGCTATCCCTCTAAATCTCGTTCTTCAAGCAATGAGAGATTTTCCGAAGCATTTTTAGAAATGCTTTGATAAATGGTTTATGCGGGGACTTAATGTTCTTATTAATATTATTAAAGACAAAGTTACATTTCAAAAAGATTTAAAATCATTAATTACATGTAAATAAATGTTGTACAGTTTGTATAATTTATTTTTACTACAAATGACGCAGACTTTTGACTCACCGTTATTTAAGGTTTATTTACTTTAAATGTATTTTTTCCTAAATGAATATAATTAATTCATAAATGTAATCAATGCAATGTGATAATTTGATCAATTTTTATAAATCACTTTTCTCTAATATGATAAGAATTTTGTTTATTCCATAAACTTTAAAAAGTTGCTTATCAAAGCAAAAAGATAATAAACAATTTCAAATATTTTTGATTATTATAAAAAATGTTTAATTTTCATTCGAAATTTAGAAAACATATTTATTTAATTAATCTTTTACAGATGATATAAATAATATCCAAATATGTTTATTTGTTAAAATTAAAATTAATTCGTTCATTTTTGTTAATTCATAAAAACTGTAAATTGGTTTTTAAATGCATTTGATTTTAGTTTTCTAATTTTTTTGACATTTCATTTTATAATTATTTATATTTTGTGCTCTTCGATTTTTCCACAATTAATGAACAATATTTTTCTTTGAGTGTGAAAATTAAATATATTTTATGTTCAGAAAACCACATAAATAATTAAGTGATCACCTATCAAATTACATTTTATGTGGATTTTATTAAAAAGGAAGTATAATTCAATATCTTATTTTTTCGATTTATTTAAAATTTTAAATTGCGTAGGTATACTTTATTAATTACATAATAAAATTGAAATTGTATATATATAAAAAAAATATCGGTTAAAAATTATTAAAGGTTGCAAAGGTGTCACATTAAAGAAAATCTTTAATTTATAACAAATAAACAAAATAAGCAATAACGAAATAGATTTACAGTTAATAGAAAGACTAGTAAGAAAAACGGTGTTTTTAATATTTATTTTGAAATGTAAACAAATTAAATATTTCTCATGATTGATTGATCTTTGATTCCAAAGGTTTGTAACATTTTTAGTTTTTAGACGTTTATATTTCTCCACATATAAAGTGTGTTAAATATTTATAACGATTATAAAATGGAAATAAAAATACACTTAAACATTCTAAAATTAGGAATACCATTTATTATTAAGTAAAATTACAAACAACCGGTAGTCACTGCGTCAAACGATTCGTCAAATTTTCAAGAAATATTTACGTTTAATATTGCCACCTCAGTTTACGTAATGAATCCAACATGCATGCAACCCTTCCATTTTCCGCGTTTCTATTTATGCATAACTAAATAGATTTAAATTTATATAGCAACTCTCTAGATATACTTAGTAAACCTTAACACGATCTCCACATGTCAACAAAATAAACGTTAAAAGAAAAGCTATGCGTGTATGGTAACAATCATTTTCGAAGGAATTTTATCCATTGTGTAAAAAGTATCTAATCTCAACTCTTTTATTTCTTCTATCGTATGTTTATAAAAACAGAATTTATAAATTTTCAATCAAATATACCTTATTGTATGACGTCATTTTATAATTGTATCATTTAAATTATGTACCCGCAAAATCGCTGAACAAACAAATAAAAAATAGTAATTTTATAATTTAGTCATTATTAGTTTCGCTTTTATTTTTGTAATTATCAAAAGTGTTATTGATAAGTAATTTTTTTATCTGTTGAAACATTTCGAATTTCGATTGTTTTTTTTATAAACCAATCTCTCGCAAATATAATTAACGTTTTTTAGGAAATATTTTTTAAAGTGAAGTGGACAGATAAATACTTTAATTAATTGAGCAACTTTTAAAATCTATCTTTTTTAATTTGCGACTGTAATTTATTATCACGTTCTGCACAGTAGTATGGAAGATGGATCTCTGTGACAATTTTTTATCGATTTAGATAGGTCGAGAGGACCCCTCCTCCCGCCCTCTGCACCTTTGCTAGTTAAATTTTTAGCATCTATGCTAGTTAAATTTTCCGCACCTTTACATGTTAAATTTTAACGAATGAGAATCGAATATAGTGGTATATAAGGAGGGGTCTAAGTAGCTGTTTTCATTCACTTTTTTTACGAGCTCTCTGACGCTCGTCTCCTCGCCAGCAGTCTCCTCAATATTTTATCAGTCTATCAGTCTATAGCCACTCAGTCTCCAGTCTTCGGTCCAGCTACAGTCCCTCAGTCTCTCAACGTCGCAACAGTCTCTCAGTCTCCAGTCTACGGTTCAGCTACACTTTCTCAGTCTTCAGTAACCAGTTTACATTTCAAGTCATCATCTCCTCACGCAATGGCTACTAATACTTTTATTCAACCAACATGGCTTCCGATTATGGCTCATGTCAATGTAGGCCCATTACGTATAATCAAGAATCATGAGAAGAGTCTTAACTTCATTGACCTTAGATGCTCCGACGAATCCTTCCTGATGTTCATAAGTCCCATATTTGCAAATTTTAATGGACTTGTAAACAATCAGGTTCTAGGATATCCAACAACTTTGGAAGTTATTGGTGATGAGTCTCGAGATCACTTGGAGGGCAATATTAAATGGATCGAATTTTAAGCTACGCAAAAACTTTCATTGTTTCTCGACAATCCGGCCAACCGTCGTGTTTAACGGAGCGATAATCCATAATCGTCCAAAACAATCGTTTCGGATACTTTCAAAATGCAAAAAAAAATATATATATATAGTCAAGATGGGATTCGAACTTATGCTAAATACATCGAATATAAACTTAATGAGTGCTTTCTCACGCATTAAGTCGAGTGGCACCATCTTCGTATTAGTTGGGAATAGATAGCTTCTTTTGGGAATATCCAGCAGTCAGGGATTTTCGATAGTACTAAGAAAGATCATGATACTGTATGCAATTTCTCCATCGACTAGTCGCACGCTTGAGAGACTGTCATCAATTATGGGCAGGAGTTTTTCTGTAAAGTTCGCCCTCGCAATAAAGTCATCATGTGACAGTATTAAACGCCTTCTCCATTTCACAGCTCAAGAGTTGGGATTGAGACCAGGTCTTTGCAATAATATAGAAGTTGACTATCTTTTAAATGATAATGTCTTTAAGTAGAACAGTATCAATATCGCGATTAGACTTGTCCCACAAGAGTTCTCTCGATACAATTTCTAAGAGTTGGAACTATCCAGACGTCTTCACTTCATCCGTGTTGAGTTTGTAATGACTGGAGATGAGAATGTTTTGTTTACAGTTAATGACATTAACCAATCACTGTTGGATAAACGATTTGCTGAGCGAATGGTCAATGAAAATACGACACTTGTAAGTAGTGGGATAAACCGCTAATAATTACTAAAACAATTTGTCGTCCTTTTTAAAACATTATCTGAATTAGGCATCCATTCTAATAGATTCTTACCTCCTCCAATACTTGTAATAAAACTATAGATAATATTAGGTAAAAAGATTTGTAGACTCGAACTCATCATTGTCTTAGTTTCAATTTAATTCACAATCTTTATTGTTTATAGGTTCGGACACACTATTTGAAATCGTTGAAAATACGGTTGCAGTTATTCTTAGATGAACGTTTCCGTTTGTAACACAGGCGGCGGCAAAATATAAGGACCATAGGAAAGATTGTGTAGTAATAATGTTATGACTGCATCCAGATTTATATCACCTCTTATAATGCGGAATTTACTGGTAGAAAAATTAATAAAGTCCATTGATATGATTAATTTGAATTTTCAAATGACCTGTAAATAAATAAACAAAATGATAATATTTAAAATATATGCTGCACATATGTATTGTTATTAAAAATTTAAACCGCATCAATTCTTGTACAAACATTCTGCCAACTAATATGGAACAGGAGTAATGGTACTCTACAGACATTCGTCTCAATGGTTTACGCTCTTGCGCCCGCCATTAATAGAGTATATTAACCACATCCACAGGCTTATCCCATGGTAGGCGACATGATAAATTAAACTGATTTAAAGTATATTTAAAGATTTAAAATATTGTAAAAATATGTAAAAAAATATCAAAAATAGTTCTAAATGAATTAAATTTTGAAAATTATAGAAAAAACATTTATTTTGTTCATGTTATGTTATTATTTAATATTTTTTTTTAAATTGTAAATTTAAATTTTGTTTTAAAAATATAATTAATTAAATACGACACTTACTCTGAATAGATGATGGGATAACACAAATAGAAATTAAAAAAAATGAAAAATAGGGATGATAATATTATCAGAGAGAGCGACAAGGAGACGACTGTCAGAGCGCTCGTAAGAAATGTGAATGAAAACAGCTACAGAGATCCACTTACATACTACTCGGAACGTTATTAAGGTTAATTTCTATAATGAAGAAATAAATATCAATAACAAAATGATAATATGAGTTAATCCAAATAAACGGGTTTATGAAGACGGGGACTAATCTCGTGATAGTTTGTGTCATTAATGACATTAATAGACAATCAGATATATTAATCAAATTATTTATTCAAAATTAGTTTTACAATATTTTTCATCATAATATTCATTTCCTAAACAAAATATATGTAATTTTTTGTGATTACAATGGTCACATTTTCATTTTTTTATTTAAAAAGTACAGTTTTATTGCTAAAAAGTGTATTCAAGTTTTAAAAGATGAGATGAGCAAAAAAAATCTTATAATTCTATCTTGTGATGTTTTAGAAATATAATAAAAGAAAACAATTTTTCAATCACAAAAACTTTGATCATAAGCAACCATAAAAGTCGAATCGCAACTCAGAAGAATTATTTGAACATAATACAATTTGTTGTTCTTTATATATTATACAAGCCGAAGTTCCTTTATAGTTAGAATTTATCTTTGAAACTTCATTTATAAATTATAGACGTAAAAGAAAATATACCTAATAAATACAATTTTTATAAGCATTCACAAAAATTGTTGCTTGTTTTTTGAAAATATTCGTTGACTCTTTTACGAAATTAATCGTGTAGATTTTAACAGTAATGTAAGATTTACAAAAAATCAAAATAAATTATATATTTATTTACATTTAACAGCAATTTACTGTTTAGATGTATTATTTAATTATCTATTTGAAAAACAGAGCAGAACAGATCAATAAAGCAGAATATAATATTTTAAGTTGGACCAAACAATTACTGAATATTCATTTTAAAAATTAGAATAAAAAACTGGACAGTTTATAAGAAATAAGGAAATTCTTGAACTGAACTGTGTTAATATTTTTTTTCTCTTTTTGTGAGAGTTAAAACTTTATAAAAATGGATTAGGATTGAAATGAAATAAAATTCAAAGAATACCACAATTTTAGAGTTAGTTAAGGCAAATATACATTTAATACAAATTCAAGTAAAAATACAAATGAGGATTTTAAATCTTTAAATTAAATGGTTTCCAAATTATTGATATTATGGATTTTAACCAATAATTGTTTTTCTACACATTATATTCAAAGATATTTGAAGATATGTGAACCTCTGAATTTATCAATCGTCGTAATAATATATAATTATATCTGCAACCTCAATTCAAATTTTTCCGTACTTCAAATTTATTCAAACGTCAAAAATAAAAAATATGAAATTTTGATCGGCCAATAATTTTACAAATTGAGCTGTGAAGTAGGCCAAATTTTTGCACAAGTAAGTTCTTTCAATATAATACATATTATTAGTTTTTTTGTCGTATATACGCTATATTTATGAGAATATGTTTTTCTGGAGAATTGTTATTTTAAGTCAATTTAATTTAATCCAATGTGTGTTATTGATTTTCCCCGTTTTGTATCAGAAGCTATATTAGGTACGAATAAAGAGTATATATAGAGGTACAATAGTTTGCCAGTCTGGAGAAGTTAAGTACGATATATATCAAGGACCGGGATATATGCATACCTATAGTCAATATTTATAAGTTTTAAATATGTCGACAGATGATTCTTTAAGATGATTCTTATTCAACAAAATTGTTTTAAAAAAAATAATTTATCAACAAAACATTCAAAATTGTGATCACGACCCGAACGACGTGTTAAAATTAAACTCTAGATTCGAAACTGATCTATGCATTACAAGAACTGAACTATATGGTGCATATACCTGCTAATAGCAAAATAATTTTCATAGCTGTATAATATAAATTTTTTATCCATAAATATTTTCAATAAATAGAATTATCTAACATATATACACAAAATACACATTATTCAATCAGACCATGACATTTATATTATCAGATAAATTGATGAACGCATTGACAATTTATATTATATAGGAGTTTTATTATGGGAAAATATTTTACTAAAAATTGAAAGAGATATTCGTCCATATTGTCCGTTTTGTTTAAAAGTAGAATCTTGTTCAAAATGTAATATTATGTATTTAGCTGAAAGTACAATTATTTCTAAATGGTAAAATAGTATTTTAATTCTGACAAATAAATTCTATTAGATTATAAAATTATTGTATTTAAAACCTTAAAAATCTGGTTCAGAATTATGAATAAAAGTTCCTGTCCAGGGAAAAGTATAATGCATCATATGAATTTGTTTAAAAGATAATATTGGTCATTTGAAAATATTAAACGTTGATTTTGAAAATATAATATGATTGCTCTAGATACAAAATAATCTTTAACGAAAATTGCATCGATAGTGGGTGCTATAGTAGAAAGTATATTATATTCCCCAAACTTTAGCCTGCTACTTGTCAAACAAGTAAGGTCAGACATTTCTGTTCCTCTTCAAACAGTTAGCAGACATTTGAATTGGGATAAAGTTATGTATGGGTAAATTTAGTTTATCTGTATACATGATAATTGTTTTATAATTATTTTAAGAGAGTGAGGATCAGAATTTTCAGAAAAGATTTTAATTCAACATTTGCAATTTCATAAAACCTTAAGTGCACTTTTTCTAATTAACATTAACCAATAACATTAATGGACTAATAATTTCATAGATCTAATACATTACAAGAACCTAATAGTTGGTAATATAGAAAAAGTTTTTAAAATATTTTTTGTTCTGAAAATATTTATAAAGATCATTTTTTGTGCTTTGAAATTTGAGTTTTTAATTTTTCCTATTCATCTTAGATGCTTCTGTTTCTTTGTGTCTATAATTCCATTTGCAACAGTTTCTTTAGTGAAATTATTTCTACCAAAATGTTATAGTTACTGATGTTTATAAATCCTAATTTGGACGACACATCCTATGTAAATAGTACACCTAAAAGATTTTAAATAAAGAGTTTATTTAAGTTTCTGCTTACATATTTTGTAATTTTTAAATAATATTAGACCAATAATGTAATAAAGAATTAAGGACAATAATTGATAAATAGTAGTCTTTATTAAAATATGAGACACAATATAATATCGTATACATTGTTTGTGCGTAGGGAAAATTATAACATTTAATGAAAGTGCTTAAAAGGTTCTAATTATCTATAGATGTATTTAATTAATAATTATAAATAAAATTAGTATTACATAAAACATAAAATAAAACAGATTCATAGATACACGGACAACAACGCACATTGAATAAAATAAAATGAATTTATTGTTTTTGTTACAGGTAATGTTTAAATTTATTTTTTACAACACAAATTATTCAGTGTCCTCGTCGCTTTACGTTGCGGAGAGAATGTTTGATGTTGAAAATGTATCACAATAAAGATTTTTATAATTAATATAAATACTACAAAAAATGTAATATGTATAGGTAAGCACAACATTCATTAAACCATAGCAAATTATTAATCATATAATTAAAAATAACATTGATTGGGAACAAAAATATCCAGTGCAGCAATATAATTTTTTTTAAATTCGAAATATGACACAAATAAAATAAAATATTTTACAGCAAATGTTTCCCATTGAAGAAGTTATTGAGATCTGAACATTTTATATTTGAGAATGGTGTGAAAAGTAAAATATTTAGAACGAAATAATTATTAAATATCGATTTGTATATTCACTATTGCTTGTTCGTTCATAGATTCCAGCCTCATAATTTTACAACGTTTGATTTATTGATCAATCAGAATAGGATCTGTAACAAGAAAACAGATTATGTGAAAAGGAAAAAAATCAAATTGCTTCATATATCAAAATATTGAATCGAACCAAAATTTTTATACATTCAATCATTTGAATATACAAATTTCAAAGGATCAAATCAAAAATAATTGAGGGAAGACGATTTTATATAACTGGAAATCTTGAAAGTTTAAAAAAAATGTTTTTCGAAATAGTATTTTCAAGTCATGCCACATAAAAAAATTCTTAAATTATTTATATTACAACTTTTCTTATATTTTATATAACAAGCCAGAATGTTTCACCCAATATTTTTTATCTTCAAATGTTTGATTTTTCTTAAAAACTTTGTATGATCACAAATTCAACGAAACAGAAAATTGTGATCGATCGAGGGCTGACCTCCTTTCAACTTTGATGCAGTTTATATTTCCTTATTCGCACAAACTTTGAAGAAAACAACTACGCAGATTGTTTATTGATTGGGTATATTGTTGGAAGATCTTTTGTATTAACACGATCAAAATGCATAATTCATTTATTCACGTTTGAGTAGCTAGCTTCATATACGCATTATAGGTATATATAAACGTTTTCACAGTTGATACTAGTTTTATGGTTCTTATGTTAAGAAAAATTTGACCTTTTTGTAATTATATTATCTCAAAGGAAGGATAATGGTTTCTAACGAAACAATCAGAAGGTTTAGAATAATTTATAATAATATTTAATATTTGTATTTAATATAATATAATATATTAAATTAAATTTTAATATTAACATAACACAGTTTCAATAGGAGAAATAAATCAATAGAGATAACTAGTTCAAATTATTCATTCTAAAAATATTATTTTTATATTTTTACTCCATTACTATGTAACATGGATTCAATTTTGAAATTTATATGACATTTCGAATATATATTATTGGATCGTAAACTATTTAAGTTTCAAATATTTTAAACAGATTTTTTTTTCAGTATAGCAAAATGTCTACTTTGCATATCCACTCAATTTTATCGATTTGGGCAAAATGTTTTAGTAATTTTCATTGTTGATTTGGTCCCACAATAACACTGAACTAAAGTAACTAAAGTGCCCTATAATAACATTTTTAAAACATTTGATTTTGTTTAAATAACAACTAAATTGCCCAGAAACACGATTTTCTATTTGTATCTTGCAGAAATACGATAAAACTTCCTTACGTTTACGTTTGTGTTCTGGGTAATGATTTAGTTTTGAGATTTTTAATATTGATTATGATTTATTTACATACAAGTTTTGAATGTATTTCTAGTTCCATACAAATACGGGATTCATTCAACAGGTTAAAATTGTATCTTATATAATATGAGAGGCACATACAAAAAACAACAAAAATGTTAAATAAACACTGTATGATATTAATTATCCGTTATAAACTACGATAACTAAAAAGTAATTTTATATTATATTAAATATACTATCGAAAAAAGTCTACATTTTGTTATTTTAAGTAATTCAATATTAAATCATTTATTAATAATGTAATTTTTAATAATATCGATATTTTGAATGTGTTCTAATTTAGAATTTGTATCGATGCAATGTTTATAAAATAATTGAAGATTAGGCCTATATAATATGTATTTTGGAATCTTATTTGTTATTGGAGAATTTTCCTTTGAGGAGTATATTGCAAATGGACAATGTATAAAACGTTTTTTTCTTTTCAAGTGTGTTACGTTTAAATATTAAAATACAAATATATCATAATTATCCTAGAATTCGTAATAATTGACAATAAATTATTTTATGTGAAAATTACTTCTATGATTTTCAACAATAAATTTAAATGATATTTACTTATTTTCGAGTTATATTATGTATTTTTACTTCACGTCAATACTAATTAGCGTAAAAGAAGGAGAAATTAAAATAAAATGTAGAAAAAAGTACGACTTAACCTAAACATTAGATCAGAGCCATTACGGCGTTAATATTGATAGATTTAATTGAATTAAATGTATTTTTAGCAAAATCTGTTTCAGTTTAATAATTATATAACAATACTTTATTTGCAGCAGGCCATTACTGTGGTTATGATCGCATTTGTACCACAATTTATTTAGTTGCCTTTAATATGATATCATATTAAACACTATTACACAATAGATATTGTTTATAAAATGGAAGTCGTTAGTAACAATGTTTATCTAGAAATCACTGAAAAGTAATTTTCGTTTCGTATTTCTTGCTCAAGTTTCAGAAAAAAGATTTTCTTCATACTTGCCGTTAACATTTTCTAGCATTTATTTGGTTTAAATTATAAAAAAATAAAAATACTTCTTATAAAAACATTCTCTAAAAACTAAATAATAACAAAAACTGGGCCTCATTGAAATATTACATATTTGGTTGAATTATCTAAATTTTAAATAATTGGTTGTAAATTTAGAATGTATTTTTTAATTAAATAGATGGTCAATATAACAATTAAGCTAAGTATACTTAAAAACCCAAATCAGTCAATAAAAGTGAAATTGATACATTGCAAACATTCGTAATATATCTACCATATATGAACAAATTGATTTATTTATTACAATTTCAAAGTTTTCAAAGTGCTAGCGTAAATAAATTTAAAGTATCAAATTGTCCGAACTTTCCTTCAAGATAACCTAATTGTCCGAACTGAGCTTAAAGATAACCTAATTGTCCGAACTGAGCTTAAAGATAACCTGATTGTCCGAACTGTGCTTCAAGATAACCTAATTGTCCGAACTGTGCTTCAAGATAACCTAATTGTCCGAACTGTGCT
>JAUZNC010033592.1:9487-19802 GCA_034780395.1 Vannuccia rotundouncinata
TCTATACGAATTGAAATAATCATCATTTCTATACGAATTGAAATAATCATCATTTCTATACGAATTGAAATAATCATAACTTTAGTGTAACAATACAAAATTATGTAATGTTAAAACTGTTATGTTTTGTATTCTTTTGAAATATTAAGCAAACAACATGAAGTCGTGTTTATGGTTTGAATTTGAAATATAAAAAAATACTGTACGGCTAGACATATTGATATTAAGAATTTAAAATTTATATACAAGAAGTTTGTTTGTAATTGATTAAATTATAAATCAAGGTAAATAAATACCTGCATGAAAACCCTAAACCTTGGATGACTACGTTAATTATTAATCTAGTTATTATTTTTATTAAAATAAGTTTAATTGCATTTTAGACGGCGACTCCAATAGAATTAGAACGCACATATCTCAAACAAGTCGACAGACCAAAACAATATTTGAGAGGGTTAGGGTTAGGGTTAGGTACGTGTATGGATAGATAACAATAAGTTTGGATCAAAACAAACACAACAGAATAATAAGAATATTATTGTCAACCTCCGCTCATGTGATATTAATGCACGCGCGCAATAACAAAAGATTGGTTCTCTTGAGATAGTTCAACCTCAGCATCCAAACATCACAATATTCACAATATTATCATCCCCAGAAACACGACCCCAAAATATTTATTAATCAAACCAACCCACATAATCTTTGTCGTTCTCTTCGAATCGAAACTGACCAGTCGTCCGCGGATACTTCTTCGTCTGAAATAGTCAGAAGAGGAACCACTTATTAACAATTCATTAAAGCAGGATTATAAAAACAGACAATTTGAATGAAATAGGGGTGCAATCAGAGAACAAGTATCAATCAAGAGAGCAGCCCACAGGTATAAAAGGGCGGAATGACAGTTGAAAGAGCAGAGACACGAGGTCCTATGTCCTCCGGATATTGCCTTCCTTCAACAAGGCAGGTAATTAATTCGGTGGCTAGGGAGACTGCATTATTCAGCAGCTAACAGCTTTACCCGCGCGTCCTTCTGTCATCTTCTTTCGGGAGTTAATGGAGCAGTATTATTGCTGTTCTCTTGTACATTGAGCTACCAGCAGCAGCCTGCCTGATGCAGGGCAACAAGAAGGGCTTCCGTGATGACAGGAATACAATTAAACTAGGCTTGGGTGCCCATTTGATATGCATAATATTATGCCTTACAACATCTAAAAACTTTTTCCCCAAAGCCATAGAGTGGTGAATGAATTTGCGGTTTGATTACCGCTAAAATAACTTCATTTAATAGAGAAGGCCGCTTTGTAGATGAGAGAGGAGAGCACGTGATGAGGTTTTGTTTAGGTGTTAAAAGAGAGATGAGAAGGCGAGGTTACATCGCTTTAATTGAATATACTTGACACTGGAGCAGCTATAAATATATTATGACAATGCACAAGTGGTCGTACGAGAGAGCGGAGAATTGGGTGGTGTGATGTAAACAAAAACATAAAGAATGAACACACTGCAGCTAATAATAAAGAGAGATGCCACTTTTAACATTCAAAGAGTGAACCCTGCCAACACTTTCATAAATGAGTCAAATTGAGGCTAGTTTCGCTCAAGTCTGGAGTTTTCCAACCAGAAAATGAACAATGTCCAGCCTGGTGGGCCTCAACTTTCGTTAGGAAGGAAACGTGGGTACCATCCACCGATTTATCTGTTTCTATTGAGTCTTGGCTGATTGACATACTCCTCACTTATACTCTAAAGTACCAAGCCTACAGTAAACAAATAGACAAAGGATTTGACCTACAGCAGCATCTCAAATAATAGAAAGATATTCCTCTTCCAAAAAATCATAACCACTAAAAAAACCTGATTTAATAATTTCGTCAACAGAATTTACAACACTTCGATACCTTTTATAACCTAATAACTAATAATAACAAAGAATGTGCTCACAAACGCTGGGTCTTGCTCATCGGTTTGAGTGTTCCATTTCTCCTCGAAGTCCTTGGCTTTGTCGAGAAAGGCTTCGTCTTCTGATAAGCTCTCCGCTTCACTTCCCATTTCTTCGTCTTCGTCAGGTCCAACAATCTCCTTGTACCTGGGCACATGGCTGTGTCTGATATCACTTCTCCACCGCTGGTTGACGAGATAGTCCTTGAGGTACTGCTCCTCCTGACTCTTGGGGTTGTTCCACACTTGTTTGAGTGGTTCCTGCGGACAAGGAGACATGATTATGGGACTTAATTAATTAATTGATTACTGGTTCAAGATTATTAATGTAATAATTATTTAGTATATTTCAGGTTGTGGTCATAGCTCACTGGTTATAATTCAGAGTGGCCACCTTACTCAAACACTTAGAATCCCCAATTATATCATTATTCAATTATAATAGAAACAGAGAAACAGTTGCTTCATGATAAAATATAAAAATTGTTGAAAAAACTCAAGACCAACAATTACACATTAAAAACACCTCGCTTTGGAGTTATTTATATTAAGAAAATCGATAGGCCAACCAACTTAAAAGCAAAAACAGAGGTCTAAACAGCTGGTAGGTAATAGAATGTAGTTTCTTTTTTTCTGTAGAGTTTGTTTGCTCCGCTCCGTAAATATCTGCGCTACGACACTTACTAGTGGGTCTGATGTCAACACTCCATGCAGGTAGCTAATAACTTCACTATCCGCTTAATTACTCACTCCCTCTAATTCCTAGTTTAAAAACAACTCTTTAAATAAGCTATTCAATAGTAGATACGATTTATTTAATCCAAAAGACATGAAGTGAATCTCAGTGGCAAAACAAAGAAGAAAATCACGACAAAAGATATCGTTCAGGTGATGACGTAAGTCGTTTGCCAATTAATTTTAGGTATTAAAACAGCGCTGAAGGATGTTACAGAATGTAAGAATATTATGATTAGGTGCGCAACCTACATCATTTTCTCGTTATAAAAAGATAGTGAGAAAAGGCTTTCTTAAAAAGAAGGAAGCTAATACAGAATAGGTGTTGTCTGTTTGTCTCCTTCCAATTAGTAAGAATAACAGTTTGTTATAGAATATTTGGGGAGTTTTTTTACGGTTTGGTAATTAAGGAATTCTGGCTAGCTGAAGAATATCCGTTTGTAAGAGATTGTAAAAATATTAATTAATCTTATAAAAAGTCACTGTCTAACGAACAGGAAGCAAAACAGCCTACTTCAGAAAACAGGTCAGCTAAAACATTCCGAAAAGAGATTTATTTATTTATGTGATCCAACAGGCGTACCAGATCTTTCTTGAGCTCCTCGTCAGCAATGTCATCGACCTCTCCTCTGAGGTATTGGAGCACGTACTCATCGTCTACCGACCCTTCGCTTTCAGATTCCTGAAGAGGACACAAATAATTTATTTAACCGGAATAGAAAGTAATTATGAATGCAATATTTACTTCTTGATCACGAGGTTTGAGGAAGTCCTCATCTTCATCGGATTCAACAGACCTAAAAGGGAAATAAATCATACTTAAAGATAATTTGGCAACATGGTAAAGGACTAACAGAAACAATGTGTGACATTAGTTTTCCATCTTCAAACTTTTAAATCTTTCTTTCATTCAAGTATCGACGTATACAATTCTTTCTAATGTTGCCAAGGCAATTTTCTCTACACAACTATTGAATACAGGGCAACCTTTTGTTACTATTATCAAGTTAGAATATAGAAGTGTTCTGCTTCCCAAGTTGACATGATTCCTAGAAACCAATGTTTGGTGGCGGCAACTTTGAGACAGGGTTTATTTTTTAGTCGAATGGTCAGTAAAAATATTGAGAAGAGTATTAAAATAACAAAACAATTCTTTTTCACTTGATAAACTGTTCTTTAAGCTTCTTCATGTTTGGATCGTTAAGTTTGGCCCTCTCCAGAAATCGATCACTGTCTTCTTGGGCCACCCTTCTGCCCTCGAGTTCCTCTTCTTCATCCTCCACTCCGCCCTTCTCCAGAAGGAACCTGCGACTGTGGTCCTTCAGAAACATCTTCTTATCTCCCTCCCTCTTCGCCGTGGTAGGAGCGTCCTCCTCTTTCTTAAACCACGTCTTCCCTTGATCATACACAACAGGGTCGCCGGCTACCAGCGCAGAGTAGACACGCAGAAACCCTTTCTCGTCCTCCTTACTCCACATCTCACCGTCGGAGTCCTCCGATTCGGAAGATTCTGACGAGCTGGCCATAGCACGGGTCGCATCGACGTCCCCATAGCGGTCTTTGAGTTTCTGGAGCTCCTCCTTACGACGGTATACATTGTACTGCTTTGCAAAGTCTTGGTTAATTTTGAAGTCCATCTGAAGATCAAGTGTGTATAAAACAATTTCAAACCAGAACAAGAAGAAGCAAAAAGGAAAACAAACTAAAGAAACTATTCCGATATTTAAAAAACTTTTAGGCTAATTTTTCCTTACACATTTTCCAAATATATTAATGACAGTAACATATTAATTGATTAGCAAAACAGATTAAACAAAAACCATCACCCCAACAAATTGAGAAAGAAGAGCATAGTCACAGCCATTGGTTTATTTTCAATAAGACAAATGCAAATAGTCATATTCGTAGCAGAAATCCGAAAAATGGATGAACCAAATTCTTTTGTACACAATCGTAAAATTTGTAATTCGAAATAAAGAATTTCAAGATGTGCAAGCAAGCAAGAAGCATGCTAACAGACTTTACTAATGATTTCGGTGGTTAGGTAAATATAAGAAGTCAAAGAAATACATTTTATTAAAGGTCATTTTGAAAATATGATTCAAGTAAATTTTGCAGTTAAAATACTAAGTTGAGGAATTAACACGTAATGCGCAAGGAATCAGCAAAATAGAGAGTCACGAAAAGTATTTTCTATACAATAGATTGGTCCTTATTGTGCGAAAGTTATGGGTATGTGGTAGAAAAGTGTACTGGCTTGATTCACATAAAAATATGGAGTTAATAATAGATAGTAATATACAGGTAATAATATAGTCAAAGTAAATAAAAGAACAAATAAACACAGCACAATGATGTTGATATAAGTCAATAGAACAATGAAAATAGTAATGATATGTTTAGACATGTTTGTAAAAATATGGAATGTATAGGTTGCTTTCACAGCATAATATGCGATCACATAAAGTTGTAAATTAGTCAAAATACTAAATAATTACACGGTACTATAAGTTTTCGTGTCACCTGTTAATATTGATAAGGGGGCAGGTACTACAAAAATAGTGAAGAATGCCTGCCAACAGCATTCGATGAGTTTTAGCACAGTTTAGTTTAAAAGGAGGTTTTAAAAAAGAATATAAAAAATATGGACAGCTAGCCTAGAACTAGAGGAAGATCACTTGAGATATAGGAAGGAGTGATATCTTAACGAACATAACAAAAATAAAGAGAGTAGTATAGTTTAAGTAGGAGAAGGGGGGGGGGCAAATGATCCATTCTGATAATTCCGGTCCCCACAACACCTTCCTCTCCCATTGCAGGATCGACTTAACCTATACTACTAAGGATGAGGCCGCTGTCAGCTAGTTATTTTAGCTGAGCACAATAGAGTAGTCGAGAAGTTTGATGAAATTGTCCTCCTCTCCAAAGCGCGCATATACAGACAGCTCGCCTAGCTTCTCCCCTAGGGGAACCTTGTTGGCCCAGGTGCCACCTTTGGTGAAGGAGAGGTCTGTCCAGGTGGTTCCGTTCACCACAACCGACACTGCCGACCACTCAGGCGCCTCTATGCGGAAGGTGTACCGCTTCCTGGAGAGCTGTAGGTGGTGAAAGCAGGGCTCCACCAGCAGACAACCGTTCCACCGCAGTGTCATCTGAGGGAAGGGCTGCACCTGCTCCAGTGGTTTGCGACAGTCGATGAGCAGGCGGTAGACACACTCGAGTTCGTCGGCGGGGTCGTCGTGTCTGGCCGCGTACACCGTCAGGTAGTAGAAGGCGTCCACGGGGAAGCGGAGGTGGTAGTAGGACTTGCGACCTTTGGTTTGGAGGAGGGCGTAGGTGACACAGTCCGCGGAGTGTCGGCCGGGACGATCGTAGGACTTCAACTGGTGGGTCACCTTGAGCCCTGGGCTGAGGCTGAGGGGGATTTTGAGCTCCTCACGTTCGTTCCAGATGATGAAGGGGTCCGAGCGGTCGTTGAAGGTCACTCCTAGCTGGCTGGCGGCGGGAGTGTGGCCGAGGAAGCCGAGCTCTGGGTAGCGGCCAATCACAAGCCGTTCGTAGTTGTGCTCCGAGCAGTGGATCTACAAAACACGAATTAGTAGTATGGGAGGGCGATATCTACGACAGAACCAATCATCGTTCAGTGTTTTCATGTAGAATGCAGCTTGATTCTCATTGGTCGCAAATACTGAACGCTGATTAGTCACTACTCCTTACTACTTGAGTGTTAACGTACCTGGAAAGAACTGGCCAGCTCCCGATCGTCATCCCTTTTCCAATCCGGAGACACGTAGATATTGAGGTAGAACTTGCCCGGCTGTGCAGGGGCCGCCGTCACCACCACCATGTCCTCGATGACACGAACCAGCGTCACTCCCTGAATCAAGCTCATGTCGGCGCGGTTCTCCAGGGTGCAGGAAACCCCCACAAACTGAGGCATAGCGATTTTCACGGACACTTTGCCCTCACTAGTGATCAACGTCTCCGTGTACTTCTTCTTGAGCGACATGCCCGCGTTGAAGAAGGGCGACTTGAGGATGGGCAGCTGCATGAACTGTTCGAAGGAGATGGGCTTCTTGAGCAGCTGCCACCGCTTGTTGTTCGGGTAATGTTCGAAGATGTGCTGCTCCGGGTCGGTAAGGAAATAGAATTCGTCACAACGGTGTCGCATTTCGGCCGAGTGGAGGTACTGGACGTCGGCGGCGCTACTCAACGTGCCGGACATAGTGCGAGATCCCAGGGTCCCTGTAGATTGACGATTGCTGGCCAGGGTGCTGAGGTAGCGTGCGCCCCAGTGGCTGTTGACGAAGCGCCAACTACCGGCAACAAACACCGCCGTCCACTTGTTGAGAAACATTCGATTGTCCTTGAGATTCATACCGGGCCGATAGCCAGCGCCCTTCGAGTACCCGTTGATTACTTCACAATGGATGCCGGCGTACCTGGTGGAAGTAAGGAATTAAAACGATTCTATATTTTTAGAACGTCACAGAAATATACCCCTTAGCTTAAAAATTATTGAAATCCGTTTCTGCCTTGATGAAAATAGGAGTATCCTTAAAATCAGATTTTTTGAAATATTATTTTTTAATTTTTGAAATTTGCTTGGGTGGAAGGGGGGACTTTGTGCTACAGAGATCGCTATACGATACTACTTATAAAAACAAACTTAGCTGGAGACTGTTTGGAATGCAGGGTGAGATGATGAATATTTAATCATCTAATTAGTGCATTCAAAAACACAATAGCCCGGAGTTCCTTCCTGATGAAATAGTGCTATAAATACTTTATTATAGAAATAGTCAGAGTGATACACTCAGCACAATTCAATTAAAACCAGGTAAATCGCAATATTATTACGATTTCGAACATTTTTATAAAGAATACAGAAATCTACTTGACTATGTTTCAGTCATATTTTACATAAAAAACATTAGTCTATTTGAAGATCGGGGAGAAGAGGTTCTAATTAATAAATATAAACCTCTGAGCGGTTCATGTTTCCAATGAAATGATCACCTTGGAAACTAAGTTAATGATCAGTGAATATTATTGGATGATTAATCTAAAATGATGACGCCTACATTATAGGATAAAGCTGGCGGAAATTAGGGTCCATTGTTCTCCGAGAAGTGAATAACAATCTTTTAAAGATTCACAAACTTTCATTCACAATTTATCCACAAATTATTTCCGCAGTAACAACGCCAAATACGCTACTTATGCGAAAATGTTTCAACTGTTAAGGCATTACAACTTGACATATAACCATAACAGCAGGCATTACTTACTGGCAAAGTTTATTGAAGACATCGTTGTTATCGGCATGGCCGCTCTTAACCTCTCTTAAGACCCCGATCAGAGAATCTGCCGGAGCCGAAGGATCAAAGTCCACAATGCAGAGATCTTTTGCCGTCACCCAGCGGAACAGAGCCCTGAACAAAATTTAAGAATAATTGTTAATTCACTGAAACAAAACATGATCAACTATAAAATATACTTTAATTAGCGTGTTTGGGGAACCAGAAATGATATAATGACCAAATATTAAAACAATAAGTGAGCTGGCTGTATTACCGAACTTTCTCCGTGTCGTTTTTGCAGTCGTGAATCAGCTCAGCAACCAACTCTGAAAATGTTGTGGGGTCTTCGTTGGTTACCTAAAATTAATTAAACAATGTTTGAAGTAAATTATTTATCCTAAAAATCAGTTATTAATGAAAAGTTTCAACTGTAGTCATTATATAATATTCAGAAATAATATTATTAATCTATTTCACAACATTTATATCGAATTGATAATTGTTCACGCATTGTCTTGTAAAAAATTCAATAATGGTGATGACACCACACCCTCCTTAACATTACAGAAATCATCAAAGCAAAGAAGAAACTTGATCAAGCATATGAAGCGAAGCAATCTGTTGTTCTGTTGTTCCGGTGTACAATTACAACTTCAATACGATTAAATTCTCCTCTCTAATGGGTGTCTACCCATCCCACACGTTTTACACTAAATAAGCAACTTCAAAGCATTCATAACAACTATATTTACATAACATACGAAGCTTAATTATTGTGTTTCTAGAGTCTCAAAAAGTTGTTTGGGAAATGTTTACAGTTAGACAATTAAATGAAAGAAAAAGAATGATACTTATGGGGATAAATAGGTGTTTTTTTCTTAGCGAGGAAGGAAAGCATTCAACTATTCTGTTCATTACGTAAAGGGTAGAGCTACATAGGGGTAACTTTCACTGGAATTGAACCCATAAAACCACTGAAAACCAAATTGTATTACTAATTGTATAAATATTTCAGTGATTTAGCTATTAGTGCAAATATGGGTTATATACTTGGCTCTATTCAGTGATATGACTGACAAGGGTTTAACGCCAATATATATTATGCAAATAATGCTACAGGCCACCCACGGTTCTGAAACAAAAACTATTTAGGTTAGAGTTAATATTTTAAGTTTCCTGATTTTCAGTTTTACTACCCAAACTCTGATTTTTTCACATCAAACAGGACATTACAAAAGGTGTCCCTTAATAAAAAATGTACACATTCAATATTTAACAATAAAAAATGCTTTTATAGGTTAATTTTCACTGCAAATGAGATAACAATAAATGATTTTAAAAATATTTGACATGAAATATTTTAAGGAAATTAAATTAAATATTTTATTGTAAATAATTATTTTACGTTTTTATCATAGCATATTTCTTTTAGGTCTGTGTTTGTGAAATTTGCATACAGAAAAGATATTTTATTATTAATACGGAACAAAATAATAATGATCATATTAACAGTTGCGACAATTCAAAGTATCTCTAATAATAACTTTGAGATGTCCTTTTGAAGAATTTCATTCTAATTTAATTTAATATTAACAATGCCAAATTATGAAAATCAATTAATAAATTCTGCCTCCCCATCCTTACTACTGGACCAAGCGCAACCTACCCGAATGGCATTGTAGTCGATGGCAGTCCAGTCCTGCGCCACGCCCGCCTTGGGAAGGACCTGTGGAGCTGGTTTGGGAGCGGGCCGCATGGCTGGCGGGGGCAGCTCTTTGGCTCCACTGCGCCTTCGAATCACCGGTTTGAAGGAGGAGCCACGGAGCGTGGAGTCATCACTGCGCGGGAGAGTACCACTACCAGTGCCGCCAGAGGGGGGTCGCTGTCTGTGTGACCGTCGATCGAGACTGGTGTAGCCCGCGGGGACTTTTACCGAGGAGTTGGTGAGAGCTGGTTGACTGCGGGAGTTTGGGGCCGGCTGAAAACCGAACTGTTGAGGGTTGGCCATCATTGACTCGATCTGAAGAAGGACGAGGCATGAGTCAACTAATACATCCAGCATGACGAGTGTTCATAGATATTTAAGGAAATACATCCACCACGAGTGTTCATAGATATTTAAGAAAATACATCCACCACGTGTGTTCCATAGATATTTAAGGAAATACATCCACCACGAGTGTTCATAGATATTTAAAAAATACATCCACCACGTGTGTTCATAGATATTTAAGAAAATACATCCACCACATGTGTTTTATAGATATTTAAGGAAATACATCCACCACGAGTGTTCATAGATATTTAAGAAAATACATCCACCACGTGTGTTCCAT
>JAUZNC010033603.1:0-17700 GCA_034780395.1 Vannuccia rotundouncinata
ATTGTATGCAATTTTAAAATGTAGCATAATGTTTAA
Organism: Vannuccia rotundouncinata; assembly: GCA_034780395.1. Lineage (NCBI taxonomy): Eukaryota > Metazoa > Platyhelminthes > Proseriata > Coelogynoporidae > Vannuccia > Vannuccia rotundouncinata. Next base: position 37 of record JAUZNC010033603.1, read on the forward strand.
ATTATTCAGATATATACACATATACTAAATATATTTTAACAAAACATCAAACTTGTGGTAACTTGGATATGAGTCATGATAAGCATCGGATATACCAAGCATAAATGTACAGTCCCTTCAATCTTGTTATTACCGGATTATACTGTATTTGTTCATAAATTATATATTGTACTTGCAGCTGCAGTTACAAAGCGATTTGGAGATCTGGCTTGGGCAGAGTCGAAGGCGAGTGTCAATCAACGGCGGCTTGATTTGCGGAGAAAGGGGATACCAAAGTGACTCGTAGACCTATATCCGCTGTGCTGATCCTTGTGTTATGTATTTTTATATTCCATGTGCTGATGCACGTAAAAATACAGACACCTACAAATTACGAATAGTTTTATTTTTTGGCTGATTCCTTGGTGATATATTGTATACCATTTCAATGCACAGTACTGTGTAATTTAATTGCCCACCCCTCTGAATATGGGATAGATTTAGATCTGCAAATAACTAACTTATCGATCGTACACAGGTTATTGAACTTTTCTCAATGTTTTACATTCATTATCTTACTGTATGTATGCTTAAAACGTAATATATATGAACAAAACGTATTGGCAAAAAGTAATCTGAATTTAGTAAAAATTTGCAAAAAGTAATTTGGTATCGTAGTAAAAAATTAGCAAAAAGTAATCTGATCGTAGTAAAAAATTAGCAAAAAATATTCTGATCGTAGAAAAAATTGGCAAAAAGTAATCTGATCGTAGTAAAAAATTAGCAAAAAGTAATCTGATCTTAGTAAAAATTGGCAAAAGTATTCTGATCGTAGTAAAAATTGGCAAAAAGAATTCTGATCGTATTAAAAATTGGCAAAAAGTAATCTGATCTTAGTAAAAATTGGTAAAAATTATTCTGATCATACAATTAAGGTTTACTAAGATTAAAAATCTTAACGGCACTTGGCAATTTAAGATCTTAATTAGATTTACTACTTTTCGTTTCGCCGGGCGTCTTTTGACCAGAAACCAGTTAAGTTTCTTAAATACATAAAACAGAATAACTATTTTGATTCAAATATTAACATACAAATGGGTTCATTTTTAATTATCTTTTTAATTTTTATCTTGGTAGGTATATATAATGACGCGTATACAGATCTTCAAACTACAGCTTGAAAAGTATCTAGAGTAAAGAATTCATTTACCTGCTTTTTACACGAAGCAGCGATCCTTATCAAATTGAAGACATGTAGCATGAAAACTTGTAATACTAATTTTTCAAGGTATAAATAAAATTATTATTTCAAAGATTAAAAGTATATTAAAAAAATTAAACTTTTTGACACTTTTTAAAATAAATAATAAAACTTATAATAAGTTACAAAATTTAATTCATTTAAAAATAAAGGCAAAATTCTCAATATTTATATTGAAATATTAAGGGAAGTATGATAATATATTATAATAGTTATAATATGATCAATAAAATTTTGCATATACTTTATAAATCCTAATTTCATAGCCGTTTGGAGAGGTAACTTTGCAGTCCCATAGGACCGTGAAGAAAAGATTAAATAGTTAACTAAATTCCCATTGACAATTCTGAAATTCCGTAGGTTTAAGTATAAATCGTGTATATCGTCGATAAACCATGATAATTGTCGTATACGTAAATTCATATTTTATAAATAATTTTTTGATTTCTAATAATAACCAAAATATATATATTTGTCATGTTATAATCCTCATATTAATGAAACTTAGTGACCAATGGTAAAACATGTATATTTCGATACCAGATATTGACTTAATAATTGTTAAATAATTGAATAAAAAGTTGTACATACTATCCTTGAGTAAAATATGAATAATTATAAAAGCAAAATAATATTCAAAACAAAAATATAATATTTAACCAAAACTAAAAATATATTGTTTTAATACATCAAATTTTAAGTATTTCTTATGATCGTAATTACTTAGTGTTTTCCTCTGCCATTTCATTTGCCCATACGGAAATCTACCCGCTATAATCAAATTTTGAAACAGCGGCGGTCTCTTGTATTGTTTCTCTCCAATTTGTTGTACATTTTTTGGATTTATATAAACTTGTATCATAATCGTGAAAGACATGGGTAGTGAGATTGGATTATATTTATCTCAATACCCTGTCTTTTGCGTAAACTGGTATTAAACGTCGTTCTTTGATTCTAGTGCTTCGAAGGAGTCACTATTGGCATGTGTTAGAGTGATACTATCACAGCCAATATTGATGAGCTTCGATTTCACATTATACATCATTTGTAATTTTTTACATGTTTTCAGTTTTATATCTGCTTGTCTCAGTTTCAAGTGGCTGTGATTATAGCGAATTCCTATACATATATCACAGCCCTGCTTGGAACACAGACAGGCTTACCATCCGATGACCAGACGTCTAGATATATTTCGCCTAAGGGGTTGTGATGTATTGTCTGTTATATCACAGCCCAAGCTTTGGTGAGCTATACTAGACCAGTTCTACAGATCTTATTTTTGTTTTAATTAGGTTTTGATCAGCCTGGTAAGTGATATTCAGTTCTACTCAAATCGTTTTGTTTGTTATCTGCATTTATTCTTTCATTTTTGAGTGTGGTGTGTCTGCGTCTAATTGGGTTTTTGAAAGATCATCTATTTTAATAAAAAGAAACTTATTTTCATTAATTGTGATTCATTATTCAATATATGATTCATCATGACATGGTTATTTTTTTAGTCATGAGTCTGTGTTTTAGGGAATGTGTTTATATTGACAATTATTTTGTAGATTACATTTTAATTTCTTTGTCATACGTACGTACAATAGTTTAAAGTTCATAGCATTTGAAAAGTCAAATTTCTTAAATATCCAGATTGTACTGTCGTTTTTATTATATTATTTTACTTTGATACTACTGTTTTTTTCTTAGTAGTAACACACATTTTCTCTAATCTTGTTATAATTCAGTTAAAATATGATTCAATCTAAATTTATCGTTCAGCATTTACAGCAGATTTAGTGATTTTTCTATTTATTTTTCAGCATCATATATTACAGTATGTTTAAACATGTTCAATTGTAATTTTTTCGTTCTTGCTTTTCATCAGTCCTTCTAAATATATCGATAATCTTATGTACTGTTATTACTAAAATGATTTTTACTTGTTAAATATAGTTCAGCTTTTGGTTTTCCTCATTTGTAGTAAAAAAAATTAAGCTGTGATACCTCTGCTTACCTATAAGCACGATTTTTATATTAAAATTCTGTTTTAACGGCTATATCTTTGAACAGATTATTTTTACAACCTTCCGATGTTAACTAATTGCAAACCTATCTGACTTTACTTTTTTGATTCTTTCTGATGGAGAAATATTAATGTAATAATATTCTATTCCACAGGACTTGTTTTAATTTTTACGTAGTTTTACCAGTATTGCCTTTTTTCCAATCGCCTGCTTTGTGTTATAAAGAAATTAAAATGGTAGAGATTGTACGGTATTTCAAAATCAGATTTTTACACTATTATTTTACGCATATCTTAAGATCTTTAGAAATAAAAAATTGTAACATACAATATGTAACAAAATCATAAATTTATTACAGCACTTTATGCATTAATTATATGTATCGGCTTGTGTTTTTAGTTTTTACACTTATATTACTCTAATAAATAGTATGTCCAAGTAAGATGATTTTAATTAGACACTTGACAAAAAATATTTTACTTAGCAGTGTTGTATGCAAAAATGTTACAAACTTAATTCCCTGGTTGGATTATTTGCTTAAGATCAGGGCAACTTATGTGAATGTGAGCATCCGTGAGGACTAACCAGCTTTATACTATTCTTTACGGTCGTATAGGGGATCTCCATAAAATACATGACGCTATTTTTTACATTTTCAAACCCCCCCTCGTAACGCTTTGTGACAATTTTGCATACCCCCTATATAAATACGTGACGCTGTTCAACCGCCCCCCCCCCACTACCATAAATACATATAAATCGATATTTTCATAAAACTTGCAATGTGACAATTTTTATTATTTATAAGGAAATGAAATTTAATCCATAATTAAAGTACCTTATACCCTGTTAATACTAGACCACAGTCCTCTAACTCTGAAACGAATATGTACAGAAATATAATTTCTTAGTTAATCAGATAGTAAAATAATTTTTTCAGCGTCACGTGACATTGCACTAACTACCCCCATGACGGTCTGTGACATTTTGAGAACCCCCCCTCTAAATTGTAATTTTGTCGATAATTGTCAAGGTAGATGTTGCTATATAGTTGTCCTAGACATGTATAGTTTCTTTCGAAAATTTCAAAAAGTAATTTTTTAGACAGTAATGATGTTGGAGCGATGTGTGTATTTTGGGTGGGGGCGTCCTGTTTTTGCTGAGAGGTTTTTTTTACTACGACATAATGTATATTTGACCTTCCTATATAGACCAAAACTCGACACAGCAATACATATTTGTAATGTTATTCTTAATTATTTATATTAAGTTCTAAGTATAATTATTCGAATAACATAGCTCCCTTGATTTAATTACTTGTAATTGGCTTGTTCGAGTATTACGTAACGGGGGGTTTGTGTAATTGGTGTTACTGTGTACCGGGGGCTGGGGTTATTTATGTAGTTATTTTTAAAAACGAATTTGAAATGATGGTCTTCCAATCATCACCACTTCATTATTATGTGAGCGGTAATCCACAGATAAAACTGGTACAGATTGGAGTCCAAAGCATACAGTCCAAAACACGAACATGCTTCAGGTTATAAAATGTGAGGACTGAGTGTTGTTCTTATAAGAAATTGTTAATTCGGTTCCTGCTAGGACCATTGCCTCGATCTCTGATTAATATTTATAGAACGATATTGGCTGATGTTCTTATACTGGCAAATATAGCTTAAATTTATAAAATTTTGACGTCTTCATTCAGAAGAAAGTCGTATATTGCCTGGTAAGTTTCGTATCACTTAAAGGGGTATTTCAGTTTGCATCACGAGAGAATAGGCGAGGATTATCACAATGCGGAGGGTCTTAAATGACAGTAAAGATTTTGCTAAGTAATACTTAAATGTCTCCTAACATTACATATAATTATATATTAAAAATATTAGTATTAATGATTGTAAAATAATTTATATTTTTGCGGCAATTTCAAAGAAAACTAGCCGTAAATTTTAAATATTAATTCAGACACCTGATTTTTACTGTTTATATTTTCTCTCTTATACATTTATATATACACTTATCTATATAAATATACCAGAGAATGCAATTTAGAAACCATGCTTCCAATTTTATTTAACTATATAGATAGATAATTATTTATATATGTTAAAATAGCAGAGTGGTTAGGTTATGTATCTGATCAAATATTGAGACATTTTAGTGGATTTCTAACTCAGTACTAAACAACACTCATAGTGCTGTTTAATTAACATATATTGTGTATTTACATCATTCTGTGACAAAGGAGGGAGGGTAGATTTTTGTATAATTGTACAGACATAATTTGTTTGTATGTTTCATTTAAGAATCTATGTTACTTAATTTTAAAAGTAATAGTTGTACAGCCATAATAATAAACAAATTTCCAACAAAAAAATGCCATAAGACATTTCATGTCCTAAATTACAAACAAAACTGTTGTCTTGAGTTGTGTATGTGAGGTTTATTATGCAACCTTGCATTATCTTGAGTCTCATAGAATAATTTTTAAGCTATCAAAGTAGAAAGTTACAATTCCAGAAAGAAAGGTACAACCAAAACAAATCATGGCAGTCAGACAGTGAGAAATAATGTATGTGATGGTTTCAAATAAATCTGCAGTTAAAGAGTATGAATGGCACAATGCAAAAGACATGTAAAGACATTTAAAGAAAAGGATTAAGGGTGCTAAAAAAGAAAACCATTCAATTTGGAACCCCAATAACAGAAATCAAAAATAGACAATCTTTTTGGAAAGATGCTTAATTAAACTTTTGTACAAAAATCAATGTTTTCTGCAGATTTCTCTGCCGATTTTGAATTTTATTTATAATATATGATAATTTATGCATATATAAACAAATTTATTATATAAAATAACATTATAAATATATATATATACTAAAATCAGCAGAAAATGTATGATAAACCTTTTCTGCTGATTTCTCTGCCAATTTTGAATTTTATATAATATATATATATACTTAAATCACCAGAAAATGTATAATAAATCTTTTCTGCTGATTTCTCTCTTTTCTGCTGATTTCTCTGCCAATTTTGAAAGGTTCATTATACATTTTCTGCCAATTTTAGTATATATATATATATTTATAACATTATTTTATACAATAAATTTGTTTATATATGCATACATTATTATATATTATAAATAAAATTCATAATCAGCAGAGAAATCCGCAGAAAAGGTTTAATATGTAAAAATCATTGGTCAAACCTTTTGTATGTTATAGTATGTTTATTGCTAATTATTTCATTTAAAATGGGTATTTGGTACCTATATTGTTTTGAATATGTTTGGAACCCTAATAACAGAAATCAAAAATAGACAAACTGTTTGAGAAGATATATTTATTTTATATATGTATACTAATCTCTGTGAATTATTTAATGGAGATGGTGAGGGAGGGTAATGCTAAATGTGACATAATTTTGGAGGGAGGGTTGTGGAAAATGTAACAATCTGTGACAAGGGAAGGTCAAAAATTCATGAAAAAAAAGCATCACATAATTTTAGGACAGTATTTGAAGGATAGTATTTGAAGGATTTATTTATATGACAATTATTACAAAGATCTTATGTGTGCAGAGCCCAATTTTATACATAAACAGCTAGGAATCATCTAAAATCTTGTGCATTCAATTGCCATAGAAAAATGATGTCTGTTTTAAAATGAAAAAATCAAATATATTTAGTTGTTGTAGCCACTAAAGTAAAATATCTGGATGTTTAGTTGGCTAACACTCATAATTATAAATTCAAAATTGAAATACTGAATTTTTTAAAGAAGCATAGAAAGGATGTCACATGTTTTTTGTCTATAGCTATTGCATACTATAATAATATACTATTTAGTATTTTAGTGTTTTTTTATTGTATAAGTATTCCTTATTGTACAATTTCATATAGTATTGTATATATCTTATATACATACTACTTATTTGTATACTTATATAGCTATGTCTTCATTAGATTCTAGTGATCAGTATTCAATAGAATCATTTTTGTATTTATCATCTCTCTTGTCTAATCCTTCCATTATATAGATTAGATAAAACTCTAAAATGGAATAAGGTTTTTCCTGGGATAGATAATAGGCCTGAAGTCATTTCATTTTTTATGTGGGCTGAAGATTTTCACCAATGATCTCAACAAAGCTCAATTGTCCTGTGCAGGGAGTGAATCTAATATTGTAAAAAAAAATTGACAGAATATGTGACTGCATCTTTCAAATTGTATTATCAATGACTGCACTACTTTGGAACTAAATGTCAAAGCATGAAAATAAAATTATAAATGATTGTATGTAAACAAATCAAACATCAAGAACTTAGATTGATTTTCCTTTGTGTTAGAGTGATGGGGATTATAAATGCAAAGCCAGATTATTACTTATACAGATATACAGTAAACCCTTGATTATCTGCCCCTTGATATCTGCCACCCTCAATTATTTACCACATTTGTTTGGAATGGATTTCTCTTCATTATAAAACCCCTATTTATCCTCCACCCTCAGTATCCACCATATGCCACTCCCATTTGAGTACAAACTATATCTACAACTATGTAAAAGCCCCCTTTTTCAGTAGGACAGTGCACAATAAGCTGTAGATTACATATCTAAGGATAATTTAGTATGGTAATACTATGTATTTGTACATATGTGTGTGTAGATTCATGTAGGTCTCTTAATTGTACTAACTGCCTATCACTGTTTATCACTGATCATGGAATATTATTGGCTAATTTCAAATATTCTGTTTAAATTTTTTTGAATCTGTAAATTGTGAGGAGGAAGCTCTGTCAAAACAGTGGAGAGTCATAAAAAATTACCTGAAAGACAATTGACAGTTTTTTAAAATTTAAAAATGTACAATAATCTAACCCATGGGTTGTGTATATCACATTACAAGTAACCTTTTCAATGTAATTGTTTATCAATATGATTATCATGTATACTAACATGTTGTGAAACATGTTTTTTCTGTATACCAACAATATATTCCTATTATAAAATAAATATTCTCTAACCAATTATAGCTATGCATTTTGCTATGTTACCTGTTTTGAAAAATATTTCGTCAGTTATCAATTATAGTTCTAAATTATGTTTTTGTTGTTTGTATGGGGCAATTTCATGTCATCCCTCAATTATCTGCCTATTTTTCATTTCCTAGAGCTTGGCTGATAATCGAAGATTTACTGTACTTATATCAATTATACCAGCACCATTCATTCATTGGAGCTCTTCCAACAACACCCTATAGTAATGCAAAAAGATCGATTTTTACAAAATGTTTCATTTATTTCATTTTAGACTTCCTGAAAATATTGTTTATGAAAGTTGACAGTCTGTGAAATTATGAATAAACTGCAGCTGCTAGAAATGCAGCTGTTATTTAGATTAGTTGCATAATATTCTCAAATGTCAATAACAAGAAGTTATATATATAGAGATTAGGTAAATTAGGGTCATACATCTGTATATAGCTTATATATAAATAGCTTATTGTATTTCAATTTTTGATTTTTTTAAAAATATATACATAAAATATTTGTATACTATTATATATATTATAAGAGCCTTCCCTACATATAAAATTTGTTGATAAAATTGTCTATTTAGCAGACAATGAGAATACAAATTTCAAAAAATAGTAAACATATAATAATTATATGAATGTATACCCATACATAGGTTTATAATATATTTCCTTTTTTATCATAAAAGATATTTCAATTTTAGTAAAATATAATTTTATAGTACAATTTTACCTATATAATTGAATACCTAGTTATAATAATTTTTAAGAATATCCTATATGAAATACAATAAACATGTAATCTCATATAACTGATAAACATGTAAACTATTGAATTGTATTCAAATGTATATATACTAGGTCACATGGAGTTCATATTATATATAAATCGGCATAGGAGGCTAATTGAATGTGTCATACTATATTAGCTGCTATTATAAATGATGCAAAAGTAATTAACCAATGAGGACACAATAAGGATACTAACTAACACATTTGAATTTATATAGCCATTTGGAGAGGTAACTTTGCTGTCCCATGAGACCATAAAGAAAAGGTTAATATGAATAATTGATATTCTATTTTCAAATTATTCATTACATTTGAAAAATATATCGACTGTTCTAAGTAATATTAATCAACATTGGTTATTATTTAAATAAATTGAGATACCAGCTTAACTTGTCTGAATGCTCATAAATTATATATGTATCACATATACTTTTGGTTCTAATAAGGCATTCACTTTTGTTAAATTTTAACCTCTTCTTTGCAGCTTGGGTCCAACATGGACCCCAGATATAAGTGCTTCCACACAGCAGCTTGGGTCCAACATGTACCCAAGATAGGCAGATGTTTTATAATGCAACCAAATGAGCTGATTTTTGCTGTGGAGATAGGAAATACATATTAGCAATAGCCACTGGGTTGATGACACTATTTTACTATAGCTGCTGGTGAAAGGGGAAATCTCCAATGCTACTTTTAGAATTCTCTTACTGCCAAAGTTCATAATCATGTAGATAGTACTGAGATTCGATTGGTTTACTTTTCACCACATATAGTTAGCTTTTTCTGGCTTTGTTCCTAAGTATAATTAATTGAATAAAGAACATTTATAGACAATAAATAAGCTAATCTATATTTATTTCTATATACCTATCATATTTTTTTTCATGAACATAACAACACAATAATTAACTATGATGAAAAAAAATTGTAATGTATATACTTTATGATTTTTATATTATATACCTATTACCAATAGATAGGTATTTTTCCTAATTTATGTAGCAATTTATATATAAACATTTATCCATGTACATAGTTATTTTTATAATAATTTATACACCAATGTAATTTTAGCATCATTGGCCATATTTACATTTTATCTAAGAAGTTTTGTATAAGTATTAATAAATATATTTGACTGTTCTGTAAAGCATAATAAAATGATTTTGTAATTTATAAATTTTATTTATTTACAAATGTAATTTATTTTATTTTTAGTAATATATCATAGTGCCTATATTGTGGTATGTTTTTATATTTTCAAAACAATTTACAAACACACTAATCTTTTTTTTGTGAAATGTATTCTATTGTTATCATGAATTGAATAAACACATGTTAAAAATTATGTAAAATATAAATGTTACCTTTTATTCACAGATTATTAGTTATATTTTTGAAAATATAGCAACATTTACAAATCCATTCTAATGTATATTGAATATAATTCTTATTCCCTAAAAATATAATATAGTTAGATACCTATGTATATTCTACAAATTATACAGATTTTGACCATCTACAACTGACAATATTACCACTTTTCTGGATAAACAGATTATCATTACATATATGAAACCACCTGACAGTTCATATGACGACAAATGACAATTAACTGACAATTGCAGTCCATTCATGGATGCTTAAGCTAACTTAGATAGCCAAGCTAACCGATCTCATAGAGGAGGTTATTCTTATATATAAAAAGTGGAAAACACCTCTTGGGATCTACACAAGCATTATTGTTTTACTACATATTTTCACAACAGTTATATAGACACTGAAGAACAGCTTGGCAGCCTATATTGTAAGAATCTTGACTGCAATCATTTATAATTGCTCACACTCTCCTGTATGAATGGGGTTACAGGTGCCATATAATCACTCCTGTCAAGTTAATTGTTGAAAAAGGACTAAATATTGTGAGTGGCACAAGGCAGAGCTATATCTTTAATTGAATAAGGAATGTTTCTATATGCATGGTTTATTTTGAATATTAGCAATGACAATTTTATGATTGTTTTCATACATTGATAAATATGTGTGATAATATTGCAGTAAGGAGGTTTATTTTCATATCATCATACAAATATGTTTAGTGAAGTTTATGCTTTTATATCTATACTATTTTTTATTTGTACAAACTAATAATTTTCTTCCACATAATAGATAGTGATTACATACTATAGAAGTATTCTAACCTATTTCTCTATTATAATAATCTATTTTTTGCATACTTTCACATACTTTTTTAGGAAATGATACTATATTTTTCGCAAAAGGTATAAAAATTATAATAAGTAGAATAATGCTTGGTGGTGCTTCATATAAACATTTATTTCTAAAAGGTGCTCTAATGCAAACTCTTGTGAATGTTACATACATTAGGGTAGGTTATAATATTGTATTGTTATCATGCACACTGTTTTTGTGACATGTCAAAATATACTAATATTGCACAGAAATTATAATCAGGGTGTTTTCCACTTGATAGCATTACTGAGTCCTAAATTATAATGACCAATCAAATGTCCGCTAGGTTAGAAGAAATCTCAAGATTGTACAGGCGATTTGTATAGCTGCTGGAGCAAGACATTTGTTATTCTCTATAGCTGTAAATAAGAGGTTAAATGATATAATAGTTATCATAGAGCCTTTCCTAGATTTTTCTGGATATCTTATTTTAAGCTCACATAGTGGCCATTATATAGGAAATAAAAAAATGCTTATTTTTGAACATAGAAATTTTAGTGTTGTATATTGGGATCTAGCAGCTGGGTATATTCATTATATAAATTGAAATCTATATTTATTACATTGCAAATTTACTATGCTAAAAAAGGAGAATTTTTTCATTCTTCATTTATATTGCATTATTACATTTCATATGTCTTTTAACTTTATCCTTACAGGCATCACACTATTTGTGACAGTAAAAAGTCATCTCACTGACTCAGCATGTGATTTTTGCTGCCTCCTTAATGTTAGTACTAGTGTTTTATAGTGAATGAAATATTATCCTCATATCTGAAAATATTATTAATATGTATGTACTAGAATATTTATATTACATTGGAAATATAAACATTTAATACTTTTCTCTAGTAAAAGTTAGCTTGTATTATCCTTGAAAAATTATAAATAAGGTTTAAACATTCTTATTTTTAGATGAACTCTGAATCGCTGAAACTATTGTTTAAAGAATATAAATGTCTTATGAAAACGGTAAGTTTTCAATTGAACAGTAACTTATTTCTTCAAAGATTAATATTTCTTTTCTATTTTAATTATCAAAAATGCAGTTATCAAACTATGCAGCTGGTTCAGCAATGACCGAAGTAACAATTATCCCCGAATTCGAGAAACTTGAAGGACCCCAGGCCTTCCAATCCCTTCCCACTGAGCATGGAGCTCGATACCTGAGAAGCTATCTGGAAACATATGTCGATGAGTTGCATCAACTCTTCTGCTCGGACGAATCTGCTTCTAGGACTATGCCAGAACCTGTCCGACCTATTTTATCTAGAATCGAGTTGTGCATTTCGGTCTGCATTCTCCATGATCAGGTTCGAGAAACAACTGACATTCACGTGATTTTCACAAATGAGTGTTAATAAATTTGGGATTGACAATGACTATTAGTTGAGTTGCTTTTTTATTAGATTTATTCCGCCTTATTTTTTTCAGTGGGAGTTAGCACTCAAAGCTTTGAATGTTCTTCGCTGCGTGTCCCATTGTTCCAGGCGTGTCTATGACGAGCAGGCATCATTGGCCTCCACGGTGTTGCTCCTTGTGGAGAGGGGGGAAACGGCTCGCGCTGCGGAGAAAGTGGCCAGTCTTCCTGAGGAAACGGAACCTGGTTGTCCTGACAGCAAGGCCTTCTTGATCGAATTGGCTCGTATTGTACACTTGGGCTTCTCACAAGAGGTGCGTAAAGCTATAAGCTAATAAGAAGAAGGTTTTCCTTAACTATGTATGTTAAATAATGGAATATTGTCAATAATGTATTTTAATAGTTGAATAATTTCATGTAAAAATCAATAGTCAAAATATGAGAGTAAATAGTAGCCTAAAAAACTTAAAACTACAAATTTTAATTGGTAAAAACATTAAAAAAAATATTTGTACAATAATTTTTTAATGTTTTTAATTATGAGTCCAATTTGGTATTTCATAAAAATATTTAATTTAATATTATATAATAAATACTTCATGAATCATCTGTTTAACTCATTTGCAGTGATAAAATTAACCATAAAAGCTGCGTATTCCACTTTATAAATGGGACACCTTTAATAATATTTCGTTGAGACGGTGGGGGGAGTAAACAATGCCAATTTGATGTGAAGTAGAATTGGAAACTAAAATAAAAACGAAAAAATTAACTCAAACCTAAATACATTTTCAGAAGCGTGTAAGTCCAGATTTCCCGCTCTCTCTTGTAGCCAGACACAACAGCACACGAAGCTGTCTCAGTCAAGTTGCGTCTGCTGGAGACGAGCTACGCGGTCCTCTTCGCCAGCAAAACCCCAACCGCTCTCTGGTCGCGGGGTTGTCTCATGCTTTGGCAGATGCGACTTCGACTGAGACTGGGCGACGATGCAATGCTGTCGGACTCCTCGCTGTTGGATGTCGCTCACCTGCTCCGAAAGATGGGCTACTCCCTGACCAAGTTCAACTTCGGACCGGCGATGGACGCCTCCAGCACTGAAAAGGGTGAGCTTAGGGAGTAGTTGTTTGAGGCAACAAGATCAATAAAGGGTTTTTTGTCCTGTTGCGCCAGAGCACACTCTTCTGGATGGCTGGAAGGCTGTCCACATGATGATGGAGGCCTGCTACTTCACCTGCTACCTCTACACCTTTCTGGGTGTGAACCGAGAGGCTCGCTGCTACCTTCGGGAGTTCATGAAGTTGGGACAACACTTTTATTTGCCCTGGAGGTAGATCTTATCTTATTATTGTTATTATTAAACAATTTAAACACAAAATATGTACATCTACAAAAAGCAATGATTTAAAGAAAATAACGATAAAAAAAGAAATTTAAGGGAACGAAGTCCATTATAATACAAATATTACAAGGTAAAGTGTTCCGCGAACGTGGAGCAGTATTCGAAAAGATACTGCACCGAGTTGAATGTGATCAAGGACACAAAAGAGTAATGGCAGACTTGGATAGCAAGTCGAAATGAGACAAGGATGAACGGGACGGCTTAAGAAGATCTTTCAGGTAAATTGGAGCATTTCTAAAAAAGAATTTTTTGATAAACAGCACGTCCGAAATTGAATTCGTGCAGAAACTGGCAACCAGTGGAGAGATTTGAGAATTGTGGTGCGAGTGTGGTAATCTTTTAACTAATCTGGCACAGCAGTTTTGATTGCGTTGAGACTATGTACACTTAGCGCAGAGATTATTGCAATAACCGAGAGATTGGAAGAGACGAAGAAACAATCATCGTTCTAGCAATGACTTCGGTGAAGTAACGACGAATTCTATAGATATTACGAAGTTGTATGAAACTATTTTTCCGAAGCAATTCATTTGTTGATCGAAAGAGAGTTTACTGTCGAGAAAAACGCGGAGGCTTTTAACACACGATAAAACCTCAGTTTGGAAGAGTTTTATTGAAGTAATGTTAGAAACACTCGAATTATGACGAGAACCGCAGACGAAAGATTCTGACCTTTTGGGGTTTAACTTAAGTCGATCAGAATTGAACCAATCAAATATGACAACACTCACTCAATTATCCAATATATTAGAGAGAATTAACCCTAAGATGTCCTTCATTAGAACCAAACAATGCCTCACTCTGATGGCCCAAATGGACTGCATGGGTGACCAGCCAGACTTCCTGACCATCCGGCAGGACCAGCTGCATTATATAAGCAGCAGTACAGTGGACCTGCGACCTCCCCAGGACGACCCCGGTTCTGATGACGACAGCCACGACTCCAACTTCATCAGGAGTGTTCCTCTTCCCCAGGACCGACCGTTGGACCAGCTGGTGAACAAGGCCGAGATGTTGTCACAGCCCAGGAAGGAGTGCAGTTCCCCTCCCCTCCAACCCAGCACGAAGAAGACAAAGGACAGACCGCGGCCGGATATCTACACGAGCTCCGGATATAGGTGGCTCACCAACGCTTGCCGGGTGATCCAGGACCGCGTGTTGGACCAGGCCTACTCTCTCTCCATACTCGATGCCCCTGCGAAGCAACCAGAAGACAAGTTGGAGGAGAATACCCCGCCGGGCGTCTGTGATGACTTGATCAGTGCGATTGGAGATTTCAAAACCCCGCCGAGAAAGACCCCACTGTCGTCCAGCTTAGCGGCTCCACGGCGGCACAAAGATCTCGACTCGAGTTCACCACCGCCGGGTAAGAAAGCCCCGGTAGCACAAAAGAAACCCGGGCGGTGTGCCACAACTGATTCTGAGGACATCAGCAGGTTGCTGTCCACACAGCTGTCTTTGGAGGAGTATGGCAATGGGGCTGGGGATTCACGAGTGTCGTTGGCTCAGTTCTTGGTCTCACAGGACGCCGCTGGAAGCGACAGACAGAAGAAGGTGTTGGTGGATACCAACCATCGACCCATTAAGAAGTCGGTCAATAAGGGAAAGGTTAGTGCGCAAAAGTTTCCTCCCTCAAATTGTTCCGTATATTGTGCGCAGGTGTCCATTTTTAGAGTTACTGCTTTTCAAACCAAACTATCGAATTCCATTTATGTACATGAAATGGTGAATACGATAGTTTGCATTTCATATCGTATTCCAAATTTACATAAATAATTTTGTGTTCATATTATATCTAATTGGTATAATTTAAATTCGGACGTGTTAAATTATTCTGTGTTTGCATATATCATTTTAACTTGGTTCTAAAATTTCATTAAGTAACAGTTGCTTAAATTTGTAATGAAAATTGTCCCATAACTTTAAACTTCATTTGCCAACATTTAGAAAATATGAAATACGATAGTTTGCACTTCGCACGTCGATATCAAATGGAGCATGACTTGAGTTGTCAATGGTTATGCTGTCTACGACGATGTTCTTATATTGTCTTGAAGATTCTAAAACATTTAAACAAAACGACCATTCTACTCCAGCCCCCGGCCACAGAAGAGGACGACGCTATTGAACACTGTCCAACAGCTCCACTGATTCCCCGGAACATTCGCCAGAGGATCCAGTCTTCAGCCTCGCTCTCGACCCTTTCTTCCCGCGGTGATGTGACAGCTCCTCCCCCCTCTACGCGGTCAAGAAGACGTGTCCGGCAGCCCAAGGAGAAGGTGGTGGAGGAAGTTGAGGAACCTCGTGGAGATGCTCTAATGGACCAGCAGCTAACTCAGCGTCTCCAGGATGACAGAAAGCCAGGTGGGTTCAGCGTAAATTGTGTTGTGTTGTCGGCTAACTTCCATATTTTCTTTCTCGACGTTAGTGCCCACCTCAACACTAGGGGCAACAGCACTCACCACAGAGGACCTGATTCCTCAGCTGGAACGAGCCTATCGTGAGATGCGCTGGCTCCCTGTACCCCATCTGTTCCGCCCCCTGTGCCAGTTGTTGGGCCTTCTTTCTCTGGAACGCGGAGACCAGGTCAAGGCAGCCTTCTATCTGTCGCAGGCGGTGTTCATCGCTTTTCGGGTCACCTACACTACCACTGTGCGACAGAAGGCCAGGTATACTCACGACACCTCTTTAAAAAAGAATTTCGTGTGTCAAAATAGAATTTCGTTTATCAAAATCGAATTTATGATGTCAAAATCGTATTTATCATGTCAAAATTGAATTTCTCATGTCAAAATCGAATTTATTATGTCAAAATCGTATTTATTATGTCAAAATCGAATTTCTCATGTCAAAATCGAATTTCTCATGTCAAAATCGTATTTATCATGTCAAAATCGTATTTATTATGTCAAAATCGAATTTATCAATTCAAAATCAAATTTCTCATGTCAAAATCGTATTTCTCATGTCAAAATCGAATTTCTCATGTCAAAATCGTATTTATCATGTCAAAATCGAATTTCTCATGTCAAAATCGTATTTATTATGTCAAAATCGTATTTATGTTGTCAAAATTGAATTTTTCATGTCAAAATCGAATTTCTCATGTCAAAATCGTATTTATTATGTCAAAATCGAATTTCTCATGTCAAAATCGTATTTATTATGTCAAAATCGAATTTCTCATGTAGAAATCGTATTTTTATTATGTCAAAATTGTATTTATTATGTCAAAATCGAATTTCGTGTGTTAAAATAAGATTTTTACAAAAATTATATTTATATATTGTGTAAAATTTATTTTTTTAAATCATTTTTAAACTCACTGAAAGTTCCATACAAAGAGTATTAGCCTAGCTGTATATTACTTTACCTTGTATTGAAGTATAAATTTCTCTTTTTTTGTTGTCTCCTCTTGTAGAAATAGCGAAAAGGGAACTCGCTGGAGCAGTGCCCTTGAGTCTTGTCTCAACTGCTTGAAGGACATCCCCAGCTGGCGTAAAGAGGTCTCACAACTCCCTTCCGATTGGCTAACTCTACAGTTCACTCTTGTGGATGAGTTGGC
>JAUZNC010033625.1:0-14704 GCA_034780395.1 Vannuccia rotundouncinata
GAGTTCTGTACCCATCCAAATCATCGATTTCCTAAATCTTCCCTAACTTTGCAGGATTGCAACATCTGTGGGAATTTTAGGTAAATCTTTTGTCGATTGCCCGAAATAGGATCCTTGCGCGAAAATTCCTCATTTCTGATTCTATATAAGTTTGCTCTTTGGAAAATCCTACGTTAGATTGTTTCATTTCTGTGAAATATTCAATAAGTTCGTCGATTTTATTTGAGTCATTTTGTATTTTCATGGAATTATAATACAGTATCGGAATTTCCATTTGGACAGGCATATTTCCATGTGTATGTATTATTCCCGGATGATGCACGATAGTAGAATGATACTTTGTTTGATAAACCGGCAGCTTCATCTTTCAGTGGGAGTAGTTTAGTAGCTATACAATTAAAAAATATTTGCGCCAACCTCAATTTCCTTTGGAGATGGACATTTTTTTGGTTAGACATGCGACTTACATATTACCAACAAAACATCACGTTTTCGGAAAAGATTTCTATAAATAACAATAACAATTTCCTCTTTTATATTACATGTTGGCGGTGATTTGATTTCACCCCCGACGAATATCGTCCTCATCGGACGGATTGCGTTCCTGACAAAAGAACCTAATTCGTCCGACGATTGCGTTCCTGACAAAATAACGCAATCCGTCCGACGAGGGCGGTATTCGTCGGGCGAGGACGGTATTCGTCGGATGACGTAATTCGTCGCCAACGCATATAAGGTTGTAATTCTAAATTCATCCCCTATAAAATCAATGTCAACAATCATAATTATGTGCATTCAAAGTTTTTAATGTTCAAAATAATATAAAAAATCCAAAATTCTGGTTTATTTTTGTTATTTTTGTTTCTATTCTCAAATCATTTAATTATTTTTATCGCATTTTTTGAAATATGTGTCTAAAACATATTATTGTTACTACATCAGAACAAATATCTAAATTCTATTTTCGTTTAAAGTCTATTGGTATTTTTTCTAATTATTAAAACCAAATAAAGATACATGAAATTTATTAAAATTTTTAACTTTTAATTGTTAAATTATATGGCTTTTACTTTTGAGTCATATTTATGGTGGAAAAATGTAATATAGCGGGATAAAGATAATAGTGTTTAAGTAAAGTAAAACAATCTTTCTACAATTCGGGAAATAAAATATACAAACAATTTAAAAAAAGGCTTTCTAAATGTATTAGTTTTAAAAAAACAAATTTCAAAATATAAAATCAGTTTTAAGATGGAAATAAACTAAAAATAGTATTTTATGTAGAAATATGTCGACCATATACGATTATGCCAAATGTGTACCTATAGTACATACTATAATCTAATATAGATTGATTCTTAAAATGAAAGACTTTTTGTCATGCACTTTTCAAAGATTGAAATAATCTGACTTCATTTTTTGATTGTGAACAAATTATTCTGAGTTAGTAATCAATTCTGAATCTATTTTCTTCCTGAAATTGACGTTCGCTAACGCAATAAGCCATTCGAAAAATGTCACCTTGTAATTCACAATTTCATTGTAACCAATGAACTAAACTATTTGTGCAATTTCAGAATTTTTTTTGGAATAAAAATGATTGAAATTGACGGCTGACCCAAAAGAAAAACAATCTGAAAACTTATTTAATTAGTTTTGATGTCAAATTATTAAATTTGTCTTTATAAATATCAGAAAAGGGAATGAAAAAATAATGCTACATATTAGATATTTATTTTTGTTAATAAAAACATTATTAAAAAAGAATTCAATATTATTGATCGAAAATTCTTCGCTTCCGTAACAATGGATAGAAGGTAGTCTGATTAAAAAACTTGTAACTTTCGTTCTTCCCAAATAATTTATATACTATTATTTCTAATAGTACTTTTTAGAAAAACACACAAAAGATAATTTCAATTTGCACATTTTTGTGGAAATTATTAGGAAATTTTCATATTTACTGGTTGAATACATATTTAATATATAGTTTGTACACTAACAAAATTATGAAAAATGTTTTAAAATCCCGTTACCATGAACACGGTTTTATAAAATATTATTTCTTAATTACAATATTATCTCGAGTAAGTCATTTTTTTTCAACATCATAGCTAATCAAACATCAAGTTTAACACAATATCATCTAAAATATAAAAAATTGAGGTATTAAATATATTGTAATCAAATAGCATTAAGCAATTTTTAAATTAGTATATTAAATTAAATATAATATCTTGAGAATTCTCTAAAATTCTGTAAAATTTTAAATACTTCTAAATAGAATAGATAAATAAAATTTCTGATATATGAAGCTTCCAGTGGTCCAGCTTCACAATACGTCTATAAATGAATAAAACATTTTTTCATCACCATACAGAATTAGCACAATTCATAAACAAACCAATAACAGAAAAAGGAAATATTTGATTTATAACGAATTATTTCATAATTATAAAGTTACCTAACTAAATAAATGCATAAATACAATATACTACTTAAATTATATGAGTAATCAACTTTAAAAAATACATGAAAATATCGTAATTTGTAACAATAACAAATTATCGAATGTTTTGTTAGCCTTATTCATACCGGGGTGGAGGTTGACTTTTTCAAATACGAGAAGAGGTCATTCAAATCATCCAAAAATATTAAAATATCCTAAGCAGAAATATTTTGTCAAAATTTATTCGATATACATCAATGTCAATTTTAAAATTTGATGATTTCGGAAAGCATAACAATTTTTTTCGAAAATTTGCTTCGTAGTTATAGCTCTTGTTATTTTTTAATTTTATAACTTTCGTTTAACTTAAAACAGGGGTTGAGTTTACTGTTATAATGGCTATTCATTAATAACAACTTAATAGACAATCCAGTTAACTAATGTGGCATAGTGTACTCAATTGTGTAGACAGAACAGTTATCCATTTAGGCTATGTATTAATTACTAAGGGTCGGTTTCATAAAGCGGGACTAGCTAGTCCGAGACTAACTAATCTAGGCTTGGACTAAATTCTGCCAAAAAATCAATAAAATTAGTTCTTTACTTTAGTCCAGCTTGGGGCAGGACTAAATAAAAAAAAATACAAAAAATTATGTAATCAATAATCGATTATTGAATTCATACACTTAATATTGCGCGGATTGAAAAAAAATATATTAAAAGGCAACATTTTCTATTAATCCAAACATAAAATATATTGCTGCTTATGTTTATATCAAATAATTTTTAACAATACAAATTCAATGTTTAGAGCCTAAATAATTCGGAAATATATTTTTTAAATTTCGTCGTTTGGAATTGGTCGCAACTTTTATTACTACCTACCTGTGAGACCAATGTATAATAAAACCAATAAAATTTGGCTTGTTAATACAATAAACAAGTGTACATATATTTTGTGAAAAATAAATTAAACATATGTCTTCTTTTGTTGTCATATATATTGTTTTTAACTCTATTTTTTACGGAAGACTATTACATTAAATTTTCTTATACACTGGTATTTTTAATGAAACATATTTTAAAGAATTTAATCAAGTTAATTAATGAAAACTTTACAATATTCATTACTATACGTAGTTTCTTTTAACTTTACTATCTAACCTTTTGAAATTAACAATGTAACTTAAACATTTTTTATATTCTCATATTACGCAAATTTTTGGAAATAATTTATTTAATTAATGTAAATACTAATATATCTATTCAAAATATTAATGCTCTTTTTATAACATATTATTATTCAAAATAAAATATTAAATAAAAACAAGCAAAACTTAATCTTTATTAAAACATTAATTAAAATTATTGTGTTCTAATTAAAAATTGAATTCACAAAGTAGTACAGGATAAATGTTGTGTTTAAAGAGAAACGGAGTTAAAGGAAAATCTTAATTTTCATTGTCTAAGCATTTTTATTGGTTTAAGTTGGTTTTAGTCCGAGACTAACCAACTTAACTGTCCAACGCTATTTAGTCCTGCGATTAGTTAGGTCTGCGTTATGAAACGATTTTTAGTCCTGGGAGGTAAGTAGTCCTGATACTAGCATTTAGTCCAGGACTAGCTAGTCCCCGCTTTATGAAACTGACAATAATAAATTCATGAGAGTTATTAATGCATTTATTATTAATATAAGCTCCTGTACTTTCCATAGATAACTACTGACCATGACTTGTATGGACTGACCACGCATGGATAGCCAAAGAAGATAACGAGCAATTGAAGATAAAGAAAAAGATGGGCTCGAACCTACACGAACCATCCCGTTTCCATTATTCAAATGTTCCAATATAGCCCCATGCTGAATTGTTTAGTGGGATACATTCACAAATATTTCAATTTATATTAAAATAAATTTTTATGAAATTCTGCTATGTAATCATTAGTAAAAAATAAATTTAAAATAATAAATATCTACTAACTTGAAAATATAGGCCAATTAAAATCTAGGAAATGATCATCAAATTTTAATTAATATCAAAGATAAATTGTTTATAAATATTGATAATAGATATATATATAAATATTTATAAACATATACCGATTTGATATGATTTAATATGGATCAATCGATTTTTAATGACTTATATGCGCAAGCGTTCAAGTGTCAGATAGCTATAGTTACGTCCAGGCATATTATTTAGAAGTCCTTAAGATTTAGAAAATTACAATAAATAGTAAACATATCATAATTGTATGAATTTATATGATAATTGAAGTTTTATTATTATCATAAAGATATTATTTCAATTTTATTTTTTAACATATAATAATAATATTTTTGTTTCATATGCACACTTAGAAATATTAAAATAATAAATATCCACTAAATTGAAAATATAGTCCAATAATCATATCCTATAGTAGAAAATGATCATGGATATAGACATTATACATTAGACATATATACACTATAACTACTAAGTATAGATATATAATGTCTATGATCATGAATGGTTTTAATCAATATCATAAATTCAATTTTAAATAAATAGTATTAATAGCTATACAAATATATAAAAAACATAAACCGATTTTTAAAGGTACCTAATTAACATATATTATAGTCACAATAAAAACATCAGAATGAAATTTCTTAACTTTAAATTAAATCTCTTAACTTATTTTGTCATTTTTCTGATTGCTACGCATTATTATTCTGAAGCTTGCAGGTAAATATAACAAACTTTGATATGTTGATATATTTAGCTATATAAAAATTATAACATGTTTTTGTTAACATTTTGTAATTGTAATTCAACAATTATTGAACTCAAAACCTTTCAATTAGTTAGTTAAAAATGCAGTAGTTTAATATTTACAATATTTTATTACATTTAGGTACTATTGTATCTTCTTAAATACTTTTTCAAGTAACATCGTTTTTACAAATATTTAAACATTTAGTTTCTATACGTTATGATTATGATACTGTATATAGCAAGCGAATTGAAACAATTAAATTATGATATTATATTAATGTCGCCATTTCTAAATTGATTCTTTTTTTTAGTAAAAATAAGTATAAATGCTATAATTATAACCTTATCGACATCAGAGATTACGAAGCCGGAGGTTGTATATTGTCCAAGCATGAAAACAATAAAAACTGTTATTATTCACCTTTTTGTCCTAATGGAAATAGTAAGACAACTTTTATATTCAAAATATAAAATCGAAAGTCATTTAATATCACTGCAGTTATAGTTCTAAACAATTATATAAACATAATTTAAAAGTTTTTAATAATATTTAGGATAAAGTAAATATGATTAAAATTTTACCGTAAAAATATTTTTCTCTAAAGTAAAGTTTTTCGATGATAATATTAATATTAAGATTAAGTTAAAATGATAAATTATCTTGTGATTTATTGATTTTGGATTTGGATTTGGATTGTGTAAACACCCTGTTTATACCAATAATGTATTGATAATGAATGCTTCGATTTTTTAATTTCTAGATCAGTTTTCATGAAAAAACATTCTTTATTTACTTTGTATTAATTTTTCATGGTGAAAATTTCAAAACCATACATTATGAAACTCGTTCAGCAATGTCTCAACTGAAATTCTACAATACGACCCACAACAAACCATTTTCCCGATAAAATCGCTTACAATTACCTAAAATAACTACTAAATATACAAAAAAAATTACTTTTTATAATTTTCCTAAATATTTTATTTTGTACTTATGTGGTTCTAGATCTAAACACAACTTTATTTTATTTGCAGATTGTATAGGTAAAGATATAATAAGAAGAATAGGAACCACATGGATTGAACATTCAGAAGTTTGTAAATGTAAAAAGTCACATAGGTTGATGGAATGGGCTCCTAAACCCGGAATTCCTTTTCCGCCAATCAAAATCTGTAAGTGAGACTTATATCACGAAACCGAAAATAAAACCAAAATCAATTGAAAATTATTTCCCAACATTATATAATAAATTGCAGTGGATCTGCACATTTGATTTCTATTATTTTTTAATGCCAGCCAGCTGTAGTCCAAAATGTGATATGTGATTTAATTATTTCAATTTGACAAAAATGTATAAAGAACGAGTTACTCACGATACACATGTACACATTTATTCGTATTGGTCTTCATATTTTATAATATTCTGTTTATCATGCTAATTGTCTTACTTGTCAATAGCAAATTATTGTTTTCATTGTATTATAGTAAACAGTAATACTGCTATAAACGTCATAAAATATATAATGAGCATTCACATTCACAAATAGTATTTTCAATATTTATCAATTCAAATATATGTATTTGTTATCTTTGCCCGTTTAATTTGGACATAATTTAATTAAGATTACAGATCTAGATATATAGTTGTAAATAGTAAATCGATGTAAATGACTAAATAATAATTATGTAATATATTTGTTCTTATAAAGCGTATAGTATAGTTTACCATTTTAGTGAAGTTAATTTGCCAATCTAATGAAGTTTGCAAATCTATTGAAGTTATTAGTCCAGTCATTTCAGATTAGATTTTAACAAAAGTTTGCAATTTTTGGTACAAAGCTGAAACTTTGAACAAAGTTAATATTGATTGTCTGGATAACTTTTTGCCCAATGAGGGATTCCTGAACCTTTTCCAGTC
This sequence comes from Vannuccia rotundouncinata, assembly GCA_034780395.1. Lineage (NCBI taxonomy): Eukaryota > Metazoa > Platyhelminthes > Proseriata > Coelogynoporidae > Vannuccia > Vannuccia rotundouncinata. Next base: position 7,131 of record JAUZNC010033625.1, read on the forward strand.
TTTTAGCCTCACCTATGTGATAGAGTATGGTCATTTTTCTAACTGTTGATAATACATTTATAGGGTCTCTGATGCTTCATTTTGAGATATTTACTACAAAAACATAATTTTTGATGCTTTCATTTTTTTAGAAAAATGTCTATGACGTCATACATGGACACTAATCAATTAAATCAGGATGAATTTAGATACTTGATATACATATTTCTATCTATTGGTAATCTATTATATGCATCCAAAATGCATCACAGAGCAGTTAGGTAATTGTGACTTAAAGTTTTTCATGCTTAGAATTTCGGCCATACATTATTTCATTTTAATTATGAACCAGCAATACGTTATTGTATTTAAGGACGAAGTCATGTCCAATTTTTTTGGGACTTAGTATGTTTATCCTGACATTCAATAGTAACTTTGTGCAAAGTTTCAGCTTTGTACCATAAATTAAATACCAAATTTTGTTAAAATCTGATCAAAAATGGCTGGACTATTTTCATATGTGGGGAACTAAATGACTAAATAATTATGTAATACATTCGTTCTTATAAACAATATAATGTTTAATAATTTGTTTTATTATTATTATTTAATGATATTGCACACTTTGCACTTTTATAAATGCTTATGATTTTAGAAAATATTGTTTAACTAGATTGGTAAACTAGCTGATTGTTGTCACTTAGTATCGGTTTCTGTCGATCCCGGAAAAAATTCTTTATTATTAAATTAAAAATTTGCTTATATGTATTAAATAAATATATATCTGTAGTATTATTAAATTCAATAATTGTTTATATGTATCAATTAAATATAAATATTTATGTATTATGAATTATTTATGAATTATTTATGAATTATTTAACCAATCACTAATCTGGATTTGCCATACACGCGATGCAAAATACTTTAGTATAGATATATTTAGATGTTCAATCTAGTTCTATATATAATATACAATATCTACGGTTTTATGTTGTACACATAGACATTACACATAAACATTAAAGTATAGATATATAATGTCTATGGTTGTACATCAAAATGTTTTTTTAACAGGAAATTTACCATTATTTTAACTCTTATATGTTTTAAATTTTATTCGATTGAGTTGAAAGTTTCAAGTTATTTAATATGCAGTTAACTATTTAAAAACTATTCAAAATTTATATTGATAAATAAATTAGGTTTATTATCAAAGATATTTCTATTTTATATTTGGACAAATCAGACGAGGCCACCAGATATTGATTATCGATTTTTTAAAAAGCCTCAAAGATGCCGAAGTGGCATCATCCGGCCTGATTTGAGATCTCTATACATAGGAGTTACGGAAACTGCAATAAAATCTCATATACACCAAAAATTTACGTTCAGTCAAGATTTCGAAGGACTATATTCTATTAATATAGAAAAAAAAATGATTTCAAAAATATTCATGTTGCTATTCTAACCTATTTTCGTTTTTATTCTTATTTTATGCACCTGCGAGTCCTATGTGTATGTATTGGAGCGGCTCTTCATCGGTATTTCATGCTATATAAACCGTACGTAAATATCATTGAAGATATTAGATTTGTCCAGGATGTTAGTCTTTATGGTTCGAAAGTTTTAATCTTCAGGTAAGCCGAAACGGAGTACAACTTTTCTGACCTGTTAAAAATTATTATATTTTGATCGAACAAATAGTGAAATGCTTCAACAGTTATGTTTCGCTTAATATATCATTTTGGATTAAGACGACTTGAAACTTTCCCTCAGCTTTGAAAATCTAAGGCCCGTTTAACCAAACAATCTTACTAACGTTCTTATCAAAGAATAAGCTAGCGCAAGGCCATGCTTGCTTACATTCACAGTTATGTCGTACTATCAAATTTCAGTCTAACGAATATTCGTATACGATCATTCTTTGTCTTACGAACATTCGTAAGTTCAAACTGTTTCACCAGTGGTGCGTAAAACAAAGCAATTATATAAAAACGTAAGACACGTTATACCTTATCGTTTGTTGAAAAAAATTATTTAATTAAATCATTCATTATTGTTACACTATTGTATGATATGGCAGAATGTATGCAGTTTTTCGGCGTAACAGCAGATTCAGATAGAAAAAGGGTGTTTCCTTAAATCATGAACTATTAATAAAAAATTCCAATGCGTCTCTTAAAACTAAAGAACACGAAGAATTTAAACAACCGAGAATGATTGCTTCAGATAATTCCAACATATAAACTGTTCAGTTGCAGCCTATAGGAATTATACATGAATAAAATTGAAAATTGAAAATTGTATTTCTTTGCTCCCTAAACCATGTAAAAATGTTTCAAAAAGTAAAGTGACCGTTTGGAAAAATACAATTGATGTTTTAATGAGCAACCTTTCAGCGAAGTTAAACCTCTGGAACAGGTTCCCCAACCACTCAATCGCACTAATTAAACTCATACAACCGTTTTGAAATAAAACAGATTTTTAAACTCTGAAATTGCAAGATCGGTTTATATGTCTCAACATATAGAAAGCCGACATTTTGTTGATTGGAACCAGGAACTGGAGGATGTTGTGCTGGTCTTTCAAAGCAAAACGCTTATAAACACCGAAGAACATCTTTCTTTAGGTACCTTATGTAAGTTACTGGTTGTTGATGCGCAATGTCATGGTTCCTTCACACAGTTCTTTTGCCAGTTGGGTCAGGAAGAAATGCTTTCTGACCAGACTGCTTGATCAGTGGGAATAAGCAAAGTCAATTATTGGACAAAATTAGGTACCTACGAGTTGTGAGAAGCGATATGGAGCATTTGGTTATCGTATGTGTCAATTAATTTATGTATGTCTCTATTAATTTATTAACGTTGCGTTCTGATAGATCGCATCTTGGTACTCAGTGTTACAACAAAGAACACGGTAGAACACGAATTAATGTCAGATTCGTAACGATGACCACTAACGTTATTCTTATTAAAATTAAAAAAATTATTCTATCTATGTTCGATTGATTTATCAAATGTATAGTTTTCATTAATTGATGTGATAGATATTACACTAAACTATAACAGTATTTGTATATCTATTTCATAAGTCAAGATGTATTTTTTGAATATAATTCAGAATCTATTTCAGAAAAAAATAATTCTATTTCATAACGAATTCAAATTCAGATTTAAGATGTCTTTTTTCAAATATCTGTAGATTCCTTAGAAACAATCTTTTTTGTATTTAGATAAAAGTTCAGTTTGTTATGTTATATGATTTGTGCCAAAGTGCATTGTTTTGTGGTCCAGAATTAAAATTTTGTAGGTGCCATTATTTTCAAGAACATCTTCATTCCTTTTTTTAATTTCAAAATAGCCGTCATTTTCCTCATTTTCTAAAAACTCGCCACCTTATTTAAACGAATTCCTTATTTATTTTCGTTAATACACACATATTTATACATTGTTGATAAATACACACACATATCACATCTCATAATTCTAAATAGGGACAAAAATATATAGTTTAACAAATTAATCGAAAATTAAACATTCAAACATTACAAACAAGTAAACAATTGTATTTATAAATAATAATTTTTTCGTTAAGCTAATGAAAAGTATAAAATAAATCAGATCGATCAGTCAATGAAAAGTGCTAAACAAAAAAAAATTTCTCAAACTAATTACAATAGGTAAATAATAGAATTATTCTTAAACCTTTATGTATCTGTCTTTATAGTATCTGTCTTATTTCTCAAACTAATTACAATAGGTAAATAATAGAATTATTCTTAAACCTTTATGTATCTGTCTTTATAGTATCTGTCTTATGAGGTAGGTATACCTGAAATAATATAAAAATACTATACTATACTTATATAATATTACTATTATAAATTATCAGTAATACTTCAAGCTAAATAAATAAATACTTCTCCAAAACTACTCAAAAATATTTTAAATTCAAAATTGTGTTGTGGCAAAATTATAAAAATTATAACTTTCACTGAGAATAACATTATATCGATATTCAATGATTATGACTGAATCAGTGCATGTTTTTGAGGGCGCGAAGTCTTCCGAACAAAATCATTCATTTATGTGCGAATAATCATTGAATATTGCTATTGCGCTATTAATTGCTACTTTAATTAATATTAAAAAATTATGCAACAATGTAAATATATAAAATCGTGTGTTAAATATAAGATAATATATAAATTTTAGGGGGTTATGTTTTTAAATCCCAAAATCAAAAGGCCCCCACAAAATTTATAGATCACATCGTTTAAGCCATACTCATTTTCTGGGAGTTGTTAAAATAACACCCAAAAATTTGAGAAATTTATAGATTTTACCATTTATTGTGGCATGTTATTTTCCTAAAGTTATTTGCGGTCGTCCATATTAGATTGAAATTCAATGTAATATTCAATTTTATGAAACATATATTTATGAATTATTACTGCTTACTCAAAATTATTAGATTTTACCAAAAAAATAATAGTCTATTTTACAATCACTACGCTTTATATAACAAAATTTTGGGGTACCTGGGGTAATTTAATCTTATTTTAAAACAGAGAGTAATGTGAATATATCATTAAATAATTATTAGTATACATACCGGTCAAAAAATAAAATTTCGCTATCCAAAATGATTAAAACCTCGTGTTTTAAAGTGGGAATAACCGGAAATAAGACTAACCATGAGAGATTGAGAGCCACATATGCCAAACGCATATATGAATAGGAAAAATTTAATTAATTATTTTTGTAATTTTTTTGTTCAAATAAAACCCAGAAAGGTTTCTTATAACTCCTATAACTTGATTTTCATTCCAAATATCTCCCGGAAATATATATAGGTTGTATCACAAAAAACGAGAGGCTATCCAAAACATAAATCTATTAAAAACATTAGTATATACATTATTGGTACATATAATCATTAAACATAAAAACCATTGTTGTCAATTATTGATTGCATATGCGCCATGTTGTTCTTCAGGACTTGTGCCATTCGAAGATGAGTGATTGGGCTATTCTTGTTGCAAAAACTTTCGAATATCTTCTACAGAAAAATATAACGATAACACAAATTTACATCTGGCGAATAAGGTAGTTGCGTCGCAATAGTCGAATATTTTGTCCTTTAACATACATATTTAGCAATAGCACGGGCAGTGCATAGGGTTTTGTTGTAGCCTTTAATTATTTTGAAGATTTAAAACTACGTAGTAATGATGACTATTTTGTGAGACTGCTATAATTGCAAGGTATTTTCTTTCCATACAAGACCTTCTTGTTGTCTGTTTCATTTTCTGTAGCACTTATCCAGTTGCCAACTATATGCTTTGGTTGAAGTTTCAGACAGTAGACCAATTTTTCATCCACAGCAACTAGATTTAATTTTGTCAATTTAGATGACAAAGATACAAGCAAATCTTCACATCGCTCATCACGAACCCCATTTGGTATGCAACCAAATTCTTCCTAGATCCTTGGACAAAATTCTCTGCGCAATTGTGTGTGAAATTTCTAGGTCTTTAGCAATATCACGAAGGATCTGTTTCAATTAATAGTCTGACCTCTTCAACATTTTCTTTTCAATGTTCACTACTTCGTCGACCACTACCTTTTTTACTCTCAAAACTTGTTCGGTAGCCGTCTCTATATTCCTGATTCGCACAATACTGACGAAATCATCCGGCCATGATTCATTCACAATGTTATGTATTTCTGTTGCATTAATCTTGCATCGTCTCAAACTTTCGATTAAAAAATACTAATGTCTTTAGTACAATCCGTTGAGTAGAAATTATGAATTAAAATTACGGAAGTAAATTAAAACATAACATTTTTGAAGACAGGCTCGTGACATATAATTCTGATTTTATTTTTTTGTTATTTTTCGTTGAAATATGGATAATTGGAAGAGAGTTTGTTTTTATTACATTTACTAAATGCATGATAATTAGGCACCTAAGTATTACCACCGTTCTGTTTATTTCCTTTGTTATAAATAGGATCATTGTGACTAATATTAAAGCTGCAAATTCCCACTTTAAAAACGTTTTTTCGATTTTTCCTGGATAATACCGGATGGTCTTTTTTGAAGTTAATGGGATATTTGATAATGGTTTGTGCGCTAGAGTGGATCCACAGAATTAAGACTATATTCCTAGATTAATAATTTCTGCTCAAGAATTACAACCAAAACCGGATGATTTTTATGGCCCCCATATAAAAATACAAATAAAATACAACGATGCGATGAATAATTTGTTTTTGATGAGCATGGTTCTAAGAGTAATAATGGTGGAATTTTCTACAGATAACAAAATGTTATAGGGCACAGTAGTAACACGGTTCGCGAATACATATCTATCGGAGAAAAAATGAAAATGGAAATGGAGAAGGATGTTACAGTGGTCGAAGATTCTGACAAGAAACCAACTGTAGCTACGCCTCACAAAAGGAGAGATTGTATTTGAGCTGTTTTTATAATATGTTTCATAATTTGTTTTTGTCGGGAAATTATCTAGTAATCCCTGGTAATCATCCCGGAGAAATTTTTAATTCATACTTTTCATAGAAATACATAAATCTATAAATAAATTACCTATGCAGAATCAATTTTCTTTCGTTATATAAAACATAGGCATTACATAATTTGGTAGATATTAAATATCTTTACTGTCTATGATATTGATACTTTGTTGATACTTTGTAAACATGACATAACTATTCATAGAAAGCAAATGAAAAATACCTATGGTTCTTAGCAACTTTAACTTTGATATAGAAGGAAAATGATAATCTCTAGCCAGATAATATATAACAAATTTTAATTTCTCTCATAAATTAAATTTCAAATTTATGTATCTGTTGTTAATAAAAATAAAAATATAAACATAAATCAATTTGTGTTCGTAAATAGTCTTGTGTCTATAATTCAACAGCTCATCAGAAGAAAATTTACATGTATTTTTATAATAAAAATATGGTTAAAACAATTAATTATTTTATGATTTTTGTTGTTACTACACTTCAATATTGTGAATCTTGCAAGTAAACAAAGCAACATTTATTTTTATTTTGAAAAATTACATATTAATAACTTTAAATTTTTAAAAAATTGTCAATTGTTTTTAATATTTTAGAAAAAATCCATGTTATCACTATAAATCTGCCGACATTAAAGCATATGAAGCAGGAGGTTGTAAAATTGCAAAGAAGCCTGGTCCAGAAAACTGTTTTTATGCTCCGTATTGTTTTCATAGTCAAAGTAAGAAAAGCTTCTTATTAAAAAAACGTTGTTCGAAGATATCTAAAATATTCAAAATAGTTAAAATTCTTTTGAAAACATTTAATTTTTATATTTAAGTAAACATTCTTTTTCTAAATGCTTTTCTAAAATGGTTAAAAAATTAAAAATAAAAAAATTTCTAATGTGAAAAAATAGTTTTTACTAAATATTTAATAATAGTTTTTGCTATTAAATAGAATATTGGTTATACTTGATTTGGCCTGTTATTGGGCTGAATACATTTAATATTTATTTTTTTTAATTACAACTTAAATTATTTGTTTATTTAATTA
>JAUZNC010033636.1:0-19790 GCA_034780395.1 Vannuccia rotundouncinata
ATTCGCGGGAAGATCTTTTTCATTTCTTAATGATCGAGGTGAGGAGTTATGACGTCGTCTGGATTTGCTCGAGTGTTTGTTTTTCTTCTTCTTCTTTTTTCTGTTTGGGTCATGGCGATCTTCCATACTGCAGTTGCTTGAATTTCTAGAGAGATGTTCAGATCTAGAATATGTTTTTAAAAAGAGACACTTAAATTTTGATTTTCAAGAAATGATATGTAAATTATACATACATAGAAAGTCGTTTACATGATTTCTAATTTTTTTCTATATATATAATAGTATTTTTCATGATTTTAAATTAAAAGATATAACTGTATTATTTAAGTAAATATAATATATACATATATATATAGTAGCCGTAGGTACTTCATGTTATATTAAGTAATGTTACCTACGCAGAAAATTAATATAGAACGAATAAGTATCATAATAAGAGTTAATGAGCACTGAATAAGGTGGTACCTGCCCTTATTAAAATATCACCAGATCGATATTTTATGACGGCTCTCTGAAACGCGCGCATAATGAGGGTTCATTAAAAGTAACGATTTTTAGCTCTCTCGATCTCTTACTCGCTTAATGAGCCCTCATAAGTATATGAGCGTGTCTCTCAAACACTCTCCAGGAGCCCCTCACTAAACTATTTTCATGAGTGCTTACAAAAGGTCTTCATAAGACGCACTCAATTGATTCGTGGAAACTTGATAGAAATTAATCTTAACTATACATACTGTCAAGTCGATTTACTATTATTTTTCATAAAATAATTATGAGCGAAAAACGTGCTCCAAGGTTTTCTGAAGCAGAGCGACATGCTTTAATTGATGGGTGTCTGAATAGATGGGATATATTGAAATCTAACGTGAACTCCGATCGAATTGTTAAACTGAAGGAATGTGCGTGGAGAGACATTGCTAAGGAAGTGAATGCCGTGAATGTAACTGGAAGAATGCGGGAGTGGGAAGATCTACGTCGGAAGCTACAGGTGGAAAAGTCCAATGTGAAGAAAAAGGCCCAAGAAATCCGCCGAAAGAGAGGTGGAACAGGGTATTTAATCAATGTACGTATTGAAATACCTTTTTGTAATTAAAAAAGTATATAACATGAAATTGCTTCTTTCAGATAAATGAACTAAATGACTTTGAGATGAAAGTTTTTAAAACATTGACTGAGGAAGAGGCTGTCGGAATTCCAAGGGTAGTGGAACTAGGCTTTGGTGCTCAACTACTCAATCACAATGGTGGCAATCTCGCCACGGAGACAATGCATTTGGCCCCGATAGAGTCTGCGGCATCTCTACAGGCTAGTACTTCTGCTACTCATCTACAGGCAAATGCCACTAGGAAAACCCTGAGCTTGAGCACATTTGCAGCACCTCTACAAGCCAGTACAACTATACACACATCCACCCTAAAGAGAGCTGAGAAAAAAAAGGCTTCAGTTCAGAGAAGAATATCCGCAGATAATATACGACTGCACAACGAAAATCTCAAACTTAAAAATGAAGTACTGTTGCTTCAGAAGGAATATTATTCCAAAAAAATTCGTAAACTGGACTGACTGTGTAAAGTTTTTAATTTATAGTAAAAATGTATATTTGTATTAATTTTTTTCTAGATATGCATCTATGTATTTTTTGATTTTTAATTATTAGATTTAACTGAATTATTTTGAGTAAATATACGCTTATGTATAAATATTATGTAATTTAACTTTTGTAATAAATTAATAAAGAACCAATAATAATAAATAATTTCATAAATATAAAAAATCCACAAGCTTTCTATTTTTAAAAGTTGAAATAGTTATAATTCATTTCTTTATGGCATATGTCAGAAAAACGAAAACGATATAATCTACAAATTCAACTACAAAAATTAGGTAGCTATGTTAACCATGTCAGCTATTTTCACCTACTGTTTATGAGCATATTCAAAAGAACAGTTTATCTTATACGTTTATGAGCACTTAACGAGGCGGTACCTCCCTCATTAAATTTTCCCCTTATCGATATTTTATGACGGCTCTCAGGAACGCGCTCATAATGAGGGCTCAATAAAAGTATTGATTTTAGTTCTTTTGAACTCTTACTCGCCGCCTATAATGAGCCCTCACAAGTTTATGGACGTGTCTCTCGCACACCCTCCTGACTATTTAGAATAAAGTTCTTAACACTGAGTATAAAGAAAAAGAAATGTTGAATACTTTTGTAATTTTGAAATATAAAATTATTTTCAATGTTTGATGATCAAAATCCATACCTAATTAGTATTTAGATACTAAAATTATTTCATTTGTTATAATAACTATATAATATTATATCAAGTATATTTATAAAATTTGTTCTTCAATGAATTATAGTATTGTTATATTATAGTACCACACAAAATGTATTGCACAATTGCAGTCAGCAAATGATTTTTAGAAGATCTAAAAATAGCCTTATACTACTAAAATTACTGTAATGGAACTTCCACTCCCAATAAAGGATACCGGATATTTTCTAGTCAGACATGATTACAGGGTGCCACGTGACATTAAAAAAATCCGATAAATATAACAAAATCTTTGAACCTATATCTTAGGAACTAATAAAATTTATTTGAATTTCGGCCACATTTTTTAGAGTAGTATAGTAGTCACTAATCTATAGTATAAAATAACAAAAAAGACTATCTTCCAGACTGAATTCTTTTGAAAAGCCACTCTTTGAGTGTCCCAAAGCTGTTGCCCCACGCACAATAGGGGGACCACATGACCTAGTATTCAGCAGTTCTGGAAGTGGATCTGTCATCTTTTTTGATTGACTAACTTTGTAAAAATAACCAATTTACATTAATTTGGTCCATCCATTGAAACAGATACCAATTTCTTCAGGCCAAATTTTTCCAACAAAGAATAAAACGAATCCAACAAATCAACGGCTCTTGCACAACCCGATGACTGGACTTCTCATAGAAACTAACAATTATGTCTATTTGACTAAGCTGTGCAACATTAATCAGAGAAACATCGCAACATAGTCTTTGGTATCAGCTAAGCAATTTAGTCCCCAAAAAAGATGCAACACCAAAACAAAGGAGGTATGCATATTTCGTGCATACATATCGTTTAACTAATTCCGAATCTACAAAAACACTTGACAGCCAACTTAAAAAAGCATCTATGCCTCGCGCAGATATGTATTGAGATGAAACCTAAGACCAAAATTAGTTCTGATCTTATAACACTCTTTTTCGGACAAAATCAAAAGACTATGGTTCTACAGTAAGAACATTTGTGATTCAACAGCCTTTCAAATTAATGTTCAATAAGTTTTATTAATGCCACTTTTGTAAAAAATGCATTTATAAAAAAAATTTAAAATGTGAAAATTTGAGTATATACAAGTATATGGTTTAAAATCAGGGTAAATCGAAGTATATTTTTCAAACCTAAGTATTTCTGTGTATATACTCGTCTTCAGAGTATGTGTGGCCACCCTGTGATTCCTAAAATCGACTATTTGTATTATAAAAAATTCGATATAGACATTTTTATACAGAAATTTAAAATTAATTCAAAACTTATAATACAAAGAAGTGTTGTTATGGAAAAGACTTACCTAATTGGTGAAGAACGATCTTTTGAAGACTTATACTTTGTAATATCGGTTTGACTCTTCTCAATAAGTTCGTTCGAAGAGCTGGAATGTGATCGCTTCACTGCTTTCTTCACTGGATTGAGACTGGGAGAACCAAGCACATCAACCGTCGATGGTCTTCCAGCCGAGGATCTTCTTCGATTACTCAAAAGAAGCATGTCATCGTCCTCGTAGCCAGGATCAAATAGGTCGAGAATGTCTCCATCATGCGCAGGTGGCGATGGATCGATATTCTCCTGAATAATCGCTGCGTCGCTAATGTCATTGAAATCCTCTTCGTTGTTTGAGGGACAAGATTTGGCGTCTTCGACGTCCTCCAAATCAACATCGACAACAGATATGTCGGACAGACTTCTAGAGTCACTTTCAACAGACTTTTGTCTTTTCTGTTGGGAAACAGATGGCGGCTTCACAGGTTGGGAACATTTCGACGATGCGGAGGGAAGTTTGGGATAATTGTGGTTGACCCGATCATTCCCAGAACCCGAGGAGGACCCACTGTTGTCACGGAATCGATGTCCAGATCGCTCTTTCTTTTGTTGTGGTAAGGAAGTGGGAGCATTTTTTAAAGAAGATCGGTTAGGTGTTTCGCTGTTCGGCGCACCGCTTGTTAGAACCACAAGATTCTGGTTACCTACCTAAAAACAAAAACAGGTTAAATTATAGATGGACAGTTTATACAGAATCCAAATATACCGAACAATTATATTATCAAAAGAAGAACCACATTTTGCTAGTATTCTATCATTTATTATTCAGAATAGGAACCTACATTTGGTCGTTGTGAGTATTGAAATGGCTGGTTGGTGTATCTAGTAGGAAAATTCCCATAACTAGGCGGCCTTTGGTAAGAGTTTGATCCTTGAAATGATTGTTGTGACGGACTATTGCAACGTAGCAGTGGAACAGCTGGATTTGAGAGAAGTTGTGGAATGACTGGATCAACCTTTTTCGGAATAGACTTAAGAGCTTGTTGGTATAGATCTTCTAAGTCAGGCTATGAAACAAAAACGTGGAACAATACAAATCTAATGATCCTTTATTATAAACAAATTGTTACAAATAAATAAATTTTTTATACAAGAAGTTTATTTACCTAGTTCGTATATATTTTAAATTAATATTATATTAATATAATATTATTAATATTAATAATGTTTATATAATATTAATAATAATTATATTAATAATAATATGATATTTAAATTAATACACTGAAAAACATCAATTAATATGGATAATTAAAAGAATATAAAAAATACATAATAGTTGGATTCTACTGAAATTCTGTTCAATAAAGTATAACCATAGTAAAAATGACTCAGGATTTACAACTAATCTAAACATATACTGAATGTACTGTGCCATTCAACTTTTCCAACATTATGAAATTATGAAAATTTAGAATGTGATCCAAAGTAGATTAATGTTGTCCATTAAATATTTAAACTCAAAATACCCTACCTTACCAGCTGAACTTAACCCTATCCATGAGTGGGGGCAAAGGGGGGGGGGGGGACTAATTCTTTCTTGCCTTTTTTTGCTGGTATTTTAATTGGACAATTTAAAAATAGTAAGCTTGAGATAATGACCTTTCTTAAAATGAATTTCATAGACCCTTGTGGACGATCATAAGACCGATTTCATACCCATCGCTTTAAAATTTTCCATTTTTCGAAATTTACAAAAATGGCTATTATATATATGTGTGTAAAGCACTGAATAATTTATATTATATGATAATCAATCAGTTATAGTTGTAATTAACACGAACCCACATCAAAGTTTCGATTTTTTAGATTTCAATTTTCAATTTTACTATATAATACCAATTCTAACATTTTCACATCAAATTGTATTGTTTACTAAATGTAAAAATTTATGTTTTGTTGGCTTCCTCCACGAGAGGGCTGATTATATAATATAAAATTTTAGATATGACATTTAAAGGAAATAACATTTTGGCCCAATCCTTGTGGGTAATAACAGGTGTGTGAATGGTATTTAACTATTATAGTGGAAGCAGATTTAGAGAGGTCTCAAAGGAAAGTGAACATATTCATATTTTGTTTTTATAGGTACTTTAATAAGAAAAATGTGAAGTACACATGTATTTTCACCCCCCTATCTACCCTCATATTTTTATTGCAGATTTGGAAAATCTAAACAATTATCATATTTGTTATAAAAAAGGGGAATTCTGCTAAAAAAGCAGCAGATTCTCACCTTTGTAATAAATAGGCTGTCCATGGGTAATAAATGAAACAAAAGCCTTGCCTGTTTATAAGTAAGCAATTGTCACAATACAACCATAGGTAATAAACAACTTACTGTATGTTGTACATAGAAGAGCTGGAATACAAGTTTTCTCCTCAGCTTCAACATTTCACTATTTATAGCATCTTGTATAAAATCCATTTATAGTTATTTTAAAAAGACAATATGGTAAGATTTACTAGCTTTAAACAGAGGGTGCATAGCCAAAAAAATATTACAAATAGATTATATGCACCAACAATCCAAAATATTTTGAAAAAGAACTTGGTCATTGTCAACATTTATACACACATGAATATGTTCTCACCAGTTTGTCCAGCATGTCAGGTTGTAGTCAAGAATAGTAGCTGGTTTCTTGCCCATGAACACATCACATATTCTATAAATATGGTGGGCAAACATTTGCACACTAGTGTATGTAATTGTAATTTATTTCCACTGTTATAAATGACATTTATGTACAGTATAGGGTGTCGATTTTAAAAGAGTACATCATAATGGGTACAGTTATAAATTTATTTTTAATGTGCGCAAATAATTATTGTAGGTTTTCAGTCCCCATTGATGGAAGGCCATGGATCTAATCTTCAACTTGCTTGACAGAGGGATCAGCAGCTCCCCTCAAGATTGCAAATGGGTTTGTGACGATTATGTTCTTCCATTTTGTGCAGATTGTCTTGTAAGCTTGTTGGAGCATTGTGTGACATGATGTTGTTGCATAAATTTGTTCTGGCTTTGTCCATTCTTTCGTCCAGGGTAGGCCATTTTAAAATAGATATGGCTTCTTTTGAACGATTTTTATGAGTCACCATACATGTTATGGCTTTGTAGCCTCTTTGAAGTGCTGCTTTTGCTAATGCGGAAGCATTTTTGAGTAGAGTTTGACAATAGGTAATGTGTGGAAGTGCAATAGCATTAGCTAAGTGTAGTGCATCTTTCTGTGGTAAATAATGTGTTGCTCTTATTATAGCCCTAACTGCTATGAATGTTTGTTTGGATGCCAGGTAAGATGTGGGTCGATGATGACACCAAGAATCTTAATAGTTGACAAATATTCAAGGTTTTGATCTCCAAATCGAACAGAAGTTATGTCCACAGAAGCGGAGTGCCACAGCGAAGGAGTTGTGTTTTTGAAGGTTGGACAGCAAGCTCATTCTGACATGCATATTTGTGAAAGTTTTTCAGGGCCGTATTCATCTGCAATGCTGCCTCGGCAGTTGATGTTCCCCAGGTTATGATAGTTGTATCATCGGCAAAAATAACCACAGCTATTCCTTTTTCATTTCCATTTATAGTTGAAGTTGAATCATTAGTGTACAGACAGTATAGTAGTGGTCCTAGGATGCTCCCTTGTGGTACTCCACATTTAACATCAATGGCAGTGCTTTGTTGTTGATTTATCTGTGTGTATTGTCTGCGAATTTCAAAGTAAGAGGAAATGAGGTTAATTGCGTCTCCTTGTATGCCTAGTTGTTTACTGAGTTTTTCTATGAGTCATTCTTGTTCTATTTTGTCGAATGCTGCAATTAAATCCAGTGCTGAAATTAAGACAACATTCCCCTCATCAATGGCTGTTGCCATGATATCAATTAGATTCAGTAGTGCAGTTTTGAAGCAGTGGTATTTTCTGAAACCATGAGCGGAAGAAGGTAAAGCTTCAATTCTGTCAATGTAGGAGACGAGTTGTTCAGCAATCAGACGCTCAATTACTCTTGATATTGATGGAAGCAGTGAGATAGATTGGTACGAGCTTGATTCATTTTCACAGCCTTTTCTTTTGTATATTGCGATTACTTTTGCAGTTTGCCAAGTTGAGGGAAAAGTTGATTCCTTTATGACTGCATTGCTGAGGTGGGATATTTCTTTTGCAAGTGTGGCTCCTGTTTGTTTTATTATTGACATGGGAATTTGGTCAGTCCCATATGATGTTGTAGATTTCGATTTATGTAGAGCTTTAATGACATTTCTAGATTGGACATGCTCAAATTTGCTACTCCACTTCAATTTTCTAGGATATAAAGCATTATAAATGATGTTTCCAAGTCTGAGATATACACATTATATTGTTTCAAATAGGTACATAGATAATCATTATTTATGTATATAATTATATATATATATAGGGTATTTATGGGTAACCAATCTATAATTGTTTGCAGGCATGTGATTACTAAATAGCCCATAGACAATCAATACATAATGGTTAATATTATACAAAAGTTAAAAAAATATAGAATATAATTTATTAAGTATTTAATATTCTTATAAATCATCATAACAGTACACTTTTGTACCATATAGTAACAAAGTCATAAAAAATGTAAGAGATCAAAATTGAAAAATGGAATCAAAAAATATGAAAAATACAAACAATTTATTTTTGGGGTTGGACATTAGATGGTTAATAGTTTTAGGATTATCAGATATTCTTTTTTAGATATAACACCTAATTTTTATTGAAATTTAGCACATTTATACACATTTATGAGACATAAAACTATATTATATTTACATTTGTATTATAAAACTTATTTCTATATTATTATTGTTGTTTTAGAGCACTAATTAATTCTTATTGATTACTTTTAGTTCTGGGAGTATATCAGCACACTATGTTCTGTACTTTTTCATACAATTAGTCACTTCATTAAACCTGTCCTACTGCTAACACAAGTTCTTAATTGACATTAACAATTGGTGTTATGAACAATCTTAACAGGCATGATTTAGCAGTCTATAACTTGGTTGATTAACCTACATGCCTATACATGCCTATACAGAGCTGATTATCCATCACTGTTTACTGCTGTCTGTAAGGTCCCTTAACCTTCATATCTGATACTTGGTTAGTAATTAGGTTTCTAAATAAAGAAAACAGACTGTTGAATACCTGACTCTACTTACTTCATCTATGGTTAACAGCTTCACATACACCCTGCTATGGAATGCTCATTGGAAAACCTAGACATCACTGACCTACAGGCATTAGAGAACTGGTATGATCAACTTATAGACCAATCCCTAATCATAGGATCATGAATGGCAATAGAGTAGCTTTCTACCTTACCATGTTAGGCAAGAATGAATACAAACTTGTCAAAGATGTCTTATCCTGATGTTCCAGATGGAAGCCTAATTGTTAAGTAAGTTGTTTACCTAGCAGTCATCTCGAAATTAAAGTAGTCTAGGCAAAATGCACTTTGGGCATTCTTTTGGGGGGAGGGGTTATGGGTGGAGTTTTCACTATGGGAAAGAAAAATTAGGTAAATAATATGAAAAACTTAAATTATATTGTCCATATTAATTAGTTTCAGTTACATAGAATATTTTTATGTAAAATTTGATGGGTGTTTTCAAGAGGAAGGGGTGTGTCCAAGGTCAAAATGCCCAAAGTGCATTTTGCATGGACAACTTTAATTTGGAGACAACTCCTTACAATTTATAAACATCATTAATTATTATCTATAATGGAATGACCACTTTTAACTATAAATGGGCAAGTTTTTACCCACAGAAAATAGCTCATTTTGTACCATTCTGTTTCTTACCTGCAGCCCATCCCGGACTCATAATTGAAAGTTTATTAAAAAACATTTTATTGTAAAATTTTCATTTTTTAACATAGAATTTCCAGCTTGCATTCCATGACATTTGTACTCCATATATTTATCAATATTACTCCAATTTATATAGTGAAAGATAGGGTTGTGTGTATAATGTATGCTGGATATGTTGCCAACCAGTAAGGGACCCCAACCATCTCTAAACTGGTCAACCAGTTGGGAACTTCCAACCAGTTAAGAACTTTTACAAAAAATAAAAAATTCTCAACTGGTCAATTAATTAAGAACTTAAAAAAATATCTAAATTATGTTGTTTTTTCACATTTTTCAAAAAGATTAATGAGCAATATTATTAAATTAAAACTATTTTTTTATAAAAATTTACTATACCAATTTAGATGTTAAATCTAAATTTATGAGTATATGTACAGTTTAGATTTAGCCTTGTAGTCTATAAAGATAAAATTTTAGACTATTATTACTCATAAACAATATTATTAATCAATATAATTACATTTATTTAACAAAGTATTTAACAATTTGATAGTATTATAGAAATCTGCATAAAATAATTTCTATGGTTCATATTTAGGTATATGAAGCCCCATCAGTGTAATTGTGACTTTGAATAATGCAACATAACAAATTGGGATGTTAATGTTTAGAAGTAATACATTAATTATAAGTAACAATGATTAAATAATAAAATAAAAAAGCTTTTGTGCAAACCAGCTAAACAAATTAATGATTTACAGAAACATTTATTACATGGCATAGCTGCAGTAGAAAATACAATAGAATGGTCTGATGTACAGGGAGAATAAACAGAATTACAATGGGGAGTACTACGTATTCTGTACTGAGATTGATAACTTTGTTTCCACCTTGCTTCTGAGGGATCTTGGCATGTTTTATTTATCTTTGCTGATATGTTTATATATAAAACAATTATAAATCATTGTTTTATAATATTCTTATACATATATATATTATAATATATACAATATTTGCTTATCACAATCTATTAATTATTGTTGTGATTTAATAATGGTTTTTCTTCTTTAAAAATAGGTTTGTTTAAATATTTTTAATTACTAATAACATGATGTAATAATCAATTTTAAAAATACAAAAAAGGCAAAATTTAGATATTTTTTGAGTTCTTAACTGGTCAACCTGCAGTTAGGAACTTTTTAGAAAAATAAAAAAGTTCTTAACTGGTTTCACTCAGTTCAGAACTTCCAACCATGTTGAGAACTTTAAAAAAAATAAAACAAGTTTTTAACTGGTCAACCAGTTCCAAACTTTAAACCAGTTGAGAACTTAAAAAAAATAAAGTTCTAAACTGGTTGACCAGTTCCAAACTGGTCAGGGTTTTAGGTTTGAATTTCTAAAATGTAAAATTAGGTTTTTTAGGCTCCATGGGAGGCTGGTAAATAACAACCTCATCAGATGGCCTTAATAAATAACCCAAGCATGTAAATCATAAATACATATCTAATTTTTTGGTAATGGGATAACTCAGCCCAGGACTACTATATAATAATATTATTATTATTAATATGAAAAATTATTAAATTAACACTAAAATTAAAAAACTTTGTGAGATAAAATTCATAGCACCTAATTTTATCAAAGTAGGTGTTTTCAGTTTAGATTAATTATCTATTAATCTATTTTGATCCAATTATGTGTATCCAATTTACTATTTCCTTTCACTATCTGTGCATTGTTACATTAACTATATTATTTGATTTGATTAACTGTCAACATTATAGTTATGGTTGTGCCTTTGGTTTATAGGCCAAGTTGTCTTGGGCCGAGTTGTCTGTAAATCTGTTTGGTCAGTTGTAAAATCTATATTTTAACACTGTATGTACTACATAAAACAAAGTCTTTAAATAATTTTCATTTTAAAAATTATAATACAGAATATATTAATTAACATATCATATAAATTGATTTACTTACTTCGTTATACCAATCATCACCCATTTCACTTTTCTCGAAATTGAAACAGTAGAAAATATATATATATAAATATGAAGGGACTAAAATTTGAATATAGTATTTTTTTAACACAAATTTATAATGTTTTTACTTTGTTTTCAATTGTTAATTTTAGATATTTTAAACGTAGAAGTAAAATTATTGAATATTTTGATTATTTACGTATATTTAATTATCACAGTAACATGTATCAATGGAATACATAGCAGACGTTAGGTGGGTGGGGGGCGCCGAAGGTGACATCTACCCCACTCCAAGTCTTCTAATAGTGCGATTAAGTTTAGCCAATTAGAATTATTTGTCGTAGAATGGCGTTTTTTATGGAATTGTCAGCTAAAAATGTTCTATTCTGTATTTTTGTATTGACCACAAAAAAGCTTCCTGCAATTTATAGTCTACGATGTTGGACCCGCCACAGCGACTCGTAACTCTGCCTCACCCTGAGAAAAATGTCTAGATACGGCCCTGTAGTGTACATATGATGTCATTTATATAATAATATTATATTTATAAACAGTTACATTTTATTTTTTAATTAAGCAAATCATATTAATGAAATAATCTTATTTTGACTTTACTTTCATTATATTTTAATTGAAAAAAACAATTAAATGAATAAAGATATATTTCTATTATTTTCTTAGTAATTTTGTTTTGTTTTTTATTTTTTTTATAATATATGTGGTTTATTAATTGAATATTTAGAAATGTATCCCTAATTTCTGTAAAAAATATTTTTTATTAAATATCCAATATTTAAATAACTGTTTATTTTGTGCTTTGGTTTCATTTTAAACAAATGCAATTGTTTATTACACAATGTTTTCAGCGACCACCTGAATTTCATTGTTCGTAACAAGTAATAAAAGTATTAAAGTACAGCAAAAGTCCTTTTTTATTTCGGTATAGATAAATATTTTAGTATCAGGTTATCTTCAGTAAATTTTAAGAAAATTCATTTTAAATCATATATAAGTGAATAATGAGGTTTTCAAACCATCATCAGAAATGCATATATATAACAATTATTCAGTTAAAATAAATACCATGTATATATATATAAAATATATAAGGAAAAATTAATATAGGCCGTGCTTTTATGAATATAAAAATTTAAAATAGAAATAAAACAAATTCAATTTCATTATTATTAAGCGATAACGGTGGCTTTTTCCGATATGACGTATATATATAAAATATATATTTTTGTGACCTATAGTATAACACAGAGAGACATATTGTATAACATAAAAGGACAATTTTAACATAGAGTCTTGTATGAGACACAATAATTCTTCAGTAGGCATATTCTGCAGTGCGATCTTTAATAATAATATAAACTCCGTAGCTGGTGTATTTTTCCGGACATGCAGGGTAGAACGTTCTATGTAAATTTTATCGATTTGAAGTGAACAGGTCCAACCAGGTAGGATCAGGTCAGATCTAACCAACTCTCCACCTATTTGAATAAATATTATCAGATCACACCTATAGCCAATTCCTTTTAACATTTTTAAGTGATTACAATGTAGCAGCTAGCTGACCTGGTATAAAATTTACATAAAACAATGCACCTCGCTCCACATTTATTTTCAACAATAATAATAATATTCGTGATATAATTATCATAGGCTTTTCGAGCGTTCCTCCTTTTGAGGAAGCTTCAAGTAAAGGCTCGTCGAAGCAATCAATCCTCTTCAAATGTTATTCTCGTATAGGCTCCTCGAATTGAGGAGCTCTTGATGAGTCCTCAGTAATTATTAAATCTCTTGGAAGCTAAACTTCCTTCAAATTAAATGATCAATATAAAATGAAGTTCGTAACAGACGGAAATATTGCACAAAGTTATTATTGAATACCAGGATGAACTGGCGTCTTTATCAACGGGATTTATTGCGGATAGAAGGGTAAACTGTTATAATGCAGAAGTATAGTAGGCACTGTGAACAATGAACAATGTGATTCCATTATCAGCAATGCAAAAACTGTGCGCATATACGAAATGAAGATGTAGTTGTCAATCCACAACAGTTGTTCAACAGAATTGTTTCAGGGATGAATTCGAGCTCAGATTTAGTTCGATATTTGGAATATGAGTTTGCACCACATCCTCTTTGTCTATTTGATACTGTTTCAATGAGAAAAACAAGCAAGTCAGCTGACATTGTTTTCAGTCAAGATATTGCTTGTGACAGTCAATCAGGCCAATTTCCTTGGAAAATCACAAAAAAAGTCGATTTATTCAAATGCTTGGAAATTATCTTAAAAGTTCTACTAACGTTGAAATCTGCCATTTATAAATCAAATCCAGAATCTCCAGCAATTGTTGTAGGAAGTGATACTGATCTCCTTGCATTGTTGATAATTCATGCCACATGCCCACTGTTTATGATGAAGCTTGGAACATTTAGGCAACAGAAAAATATTTTCGATATTCAAAAAATACAAGCAACAATTGGCTCTCTTCGTGATGTGATTTTCTTCCTGCATGCCTTCACAGGTTGTTATACAACGTCTGCCATTTTGGTAAAGGGAAGAAAGGCGCATTTTAATATTCTCAAACAGAATGCTGTGCTGGCGTAAGAAATGCTTATTTTCAATCAGACAAGTGCTAAGACCAATGACATTGTATCGGCTGGAGAACATTTTTTCATCCGGTTATACACAAATGAATCAACAATAAAAACTCTGAATAAACTACGACACATAACATACCAAAGAATCATTGCAAAGAAAGCTTTATCTGCTTCCTTTGATCTCAGTCAGCTGCCTCCAACATCAACTGCAGCTAGTCAGCATTTTATAAGAGTATTTTATTAAGTTCAACTGTGGCTTGGAAATTGCTAACCTATAGTACTCGAAAATCTTGGGTGGAAAAAGTGGGAAAGCAGATCATTCCACTTACAACTGTTCCTGGACCCGCTCCTGAAGAACTACTTTGTATCATCACATGCCAATGTAAAGCAGCTGATGTCAAAAACATTGTGGATGCAGAAAAGCTGGTATCAATTGCTCAACCATGTGTACTACATGTTACGGTCGTAACTGTTCCAATGCCACCGGAATTGAAATCTGTGATGAACTAGGTATGAATGACTTGTTTTAACTAATATCAGTATTGCATACATAAATACATTCAGATACTTTTTTCCATTATGTTTCGTTTGTATTCTAAAAAACCATTACTTTATTTTTTTAACTATTATAAACATAGTTTTTTGGATACACTAAACACTATTTTGGCTTTTTTTGGATTCATTATTTGTCCTTTATTCATGAAAAGTTAACATAGCCTGTAAAATAATACTATGAACATTTTATAAATGCATATTGGTAAATAAAATATTTTTCGCTAATTTTTTTCCATTTTTATACCATTTTGGGCAGTTTATTTGGGTCTGTAAGATTTATTATTTATTCGATCTAGCGGAAAACTTCAAAAACATGGAAAAAAATACTATAAACATTTCATAAATGCATATCGTTTTCAAATATTTGACAATAACGGGAATTTTTGTGCATTTTTTGTCATTTTTGGGTTATTTGGGGCAATTTTTGAGCTCTGTAAGATTTATTATTTATCCGATCGAGCTGAAAATTTCACATAGCGTTTAAAATGATGATATTTTCATTTTATAATTGCCTATTGATTAAGAAAATATTTGTCGTTTTTCAATTAATTGCAATTTTATGGTAAATTTAGGAGTAAAATGGCGCAATTTTAAATTTTGGTAATTTTAATAATGAAGGCACATCTGGATTTTTTAGAACTTTTAGTAAGTTTATCCTGGCATTCAATTCTAACTTTGAGCAAAATTTCAGCTTTGTACTATTTATTTCCAACTTTTGATTCAAAATGACTGAACTATTTGTAGCTTTCCACAGAGACTGTATATAGATGCTTATAATATCACCTCATTGTTGCCCACACCAATTTGGAGTTGATGTTTCACATGTTACCAAAAATGAGTATATTGTTTAGACCAAAACGAAAATTTTATACTGCACACATTGTAATTAATAAATTTAAAAATCTATTTTCACTCAAATGTTAAATATTACATGAATTATCAACGTCACAGATATAGTTGTAAATTTATTTAGTTCACAAAAACTATTTTTATTTATGTCGTAGAAAATTATGGAACATATATCTTGTATATTATGTCCGAACACTATGTCCGTACGTTAATGGTAATTTTTATAATGAAAACAAAAAATTCGCACATAAAAGCAATAATTAGTTAAACCCAAAGAATTATAGGGCGAGCGACAAGAACCCTCACTCTATGCTAAAAGCGCTAAAAAACTGGAAATAGTTTTAATCTACATTTATTTATCTATAAATCTATAATATATCTAATCAATAATCAATACGAAATTCATGGGAGTTATAAATACATTTATTATTAATATAATTGCTATACTTTCCATAGATAACTACTGACTACGATTGTCATAGTAAGTAGTGTGTAAATTTAGTTGCCAACTATTTTTTTAAGGTTGTGGTTCTTGTTGCTCGCTCTAAATTCTTTGGTTAACCTTTTCACTATATTAATTAATAACATTTTAGAAAATTTATATTCTATCAGTAGTTTACTAATTCATATTGCACTTAAAAAACATGCCCAAAAAAAGGAAAATGTGACGTCACATTTTGTACTACCCCCTCACCTCCCACGTTACGTTTGTCACATTTTCACGACAATACTTTATTGAATTTGTTTCATATTATTTATATTCATATTTATTCATATTTATTCATATTCATTTATTGATCTGTTTAGATTATTATTTTTTTAATTATTTAAATATTTTTTTTAGATAAAATCAATTTATTATTCAGTTTTAGTTTTTGTTAGATAAAGGTATGTGAGAAAATATCTCACTCTTGAACTTAGAAAATATTCCCAATAACGAAATATGTAGTGTTTCTACTGAAATGCTTTTCCTATTTCTGCCCAGGGATTCAGAAGACTGCATAGTTGTGAGAGTAGACAGCTCTGCTCGAATTAGTAAATCTAACGAGAGAAATTGACGAGAGAAATATCGTGATAACCACTGCTTTACTGCCTTTGACACGATCGACCGCGAGAGATTGTTACTCAAACTGTACCATCGTGTCGGGTTACGAGAAAACGCCCTGAAACTCCTTCCATTGTACTTTTCATTTCACCATCAACAAACCAGGGTAAAAGGAAAAAATAAGTATACCCAGCAACGTATCTTACGGAGTGCCACAGGGGAGAGTATTGGGACCCCTTCACTAACTGAAACTATCACCAACAATATGACCTGCTGCAGTAATAATATTCGCTGATGACACCACCATCATCACCTGGGGTAAAACAGATGAAATTGCAAAAGGTCGGATGAATCAATCACTGGCAACTTTCAACACATACGCATCCCAAAACAATCTAACAGTTCAATCAATGAAGAAGCAGTTGATTAAATGCGGAACAGCCCAGAAGCGAATAAATACAGGAGCTAAAATAAAATTTGGTCAGAATACTCCGGCTCCTACCAACACTATTGAAATTCTGGGTATCGCTATCGACGCAGCCCTAACGTGGATTCCACTGTGTGAAGCACTCAATCGAACATACGTCGCGATTAGAGCCAGAAAAAAAGTTTATACTTGAAACATTCCTCACAAAGACATTAGCCCTCCCGCACATCACTCCTGTGAAACACAGCGTCTTCTTGAACGTAGTTACAACGCTGATGCAAGATCCGTTACAAGTAATGACCGCCCTATGGCCGCATTAACTTTGATAAAATGGCCAACATTTCGGGAACAACGGAATGCAGCTCGCACTACTCTAGTGCGAAAAGTATGGGAACAACAGGGAGCACCTGCAGGCCTAAAATCTCAGCCCTTCCTACTCGCTCATCTACTCGAGGTGAGCTCTCTATCCCACCAGCTTGTCGCCTGAAGTTTGGACAAATGGCATTCCGACAGTGGGCTCCTCGAATTATGAATGACTATATCTTCGAATATAAAACAATTAAATATTTGATCTGTTTGATGTTTTATAAGTTATATATTTTTATTTTTGATTGAGTATTAAAATGTTTAAATGATTGAGTATTTATGATTTTGAAGAAGACGGAATAATGGTCGCAAACCGCGAAGTTTAGAACATTAAAGTCAGGAACTGTGTCGTCAGTCGCAAAGAGTTGGTTGGTCAACGATGTGGCCAGCGTTGTGTGTAGGATTAAAAACATGTTGGGTAAGGTTAAGTTCATGTATGAATTGAGACCGTTGATACGAGTTGCGATCAATTGGTCATCAAAGTAATCATTAAAGTCACCCCAGATGATGATGGTATTGTTACTAAAATTATTTCCGAGGAAAAAATCACTTAATTCAGACAAAAATTTTGATATTGAAGACGAGGGCGGATGATAAACGCAGCTAGTAGATTTTAAGGATATTCCTTTGAAGAATTTCAAAAGAAGTTGGAGTTGGGTTTGAGATTTTAAATATCAAGAACTTATTGAAATTTAATTAGCGATTATAGCTTTTAAATTATTTCTAGTTTGAATAATAAATACACACGTGCATATTTATCAGGGCTACTTTAAATTAAGCTGTTTCCATAATTGTGGACTCCTAGAGCAGTGGGATTTATATAAATATGAACATTTTTCATTCAACCCTTCTACTACTCCAAATCAATAAACGATATGTTATACATATTTACTTGCAGCTAAAGATTAACTTCAGCAAAGTATATAGATTGTTTTTTATAGACAGAAATTTTTTTAGCCGCAAACTATAATGAAGCCAAGGGTAGATTATAGATTGGAACCTCCGAAAATTATCTACGTACCCTTAGCTTCATGATGGTTTGCTGTTAATCAAATTCCTGTCTAAAAAACAATCTACATTGCTATGAAGTTAATCTTTGGTATGTAAATATTTAAATTATCGTTTATCAAGATTGGAGCAATAATGCTAAATTAAATAAAAATAACAAATTTGTAAACTATTTCCATTTCGTATCATAACTTTCTTCTTTACGATCATTCGCTTTTATAGCCGATTCGATCTATTCGGAATTTTCTTACGTCTTGAAAAAATTAGACAATTGAAATCGAATTATTGCTTCGAAGTTTTTCTCAATTACTATTATAGACATGCACCTCAACTTCAAGACAACTTGTGAGACAAACGGAAAAAATTTTCACATTCTATTAGTTAACGAAAAATAAGAAAATTATCAAATGCGATTGTTAAATTTATAGAGACAGTATAAATAAATAAATGTTATAAATTAACTTTCCTTCTCTGCTAATTCTCCGAATTTTCAATAAAATTGTAAAATGTAAATAAAAATATTGAGTATTTTAAATCTTTTGTCTTATATGATATAAAAATAATATTAATTAATGTAAGCATAATGTAACTAAGTATATAATATTATGTAGTTACTAATGACAAATATGCCACACTTCAATTTGACAAGATAAATTGCCGAAAATGTGTGATGATTATATTTCCATAATTTCATATTCATCGATCATAAAGTTAGACTGGTCCTCGTTCTTGCAGCCATCGATCTGACTAGTACACGGTGTCAACGACTGTCTGGCGAAGCCTGAGAAGCGAACAGTGTTCTGTTGACAATGCCTGAAAATTAATGATTATCTTTTTTTAATAAAAAATATATATTCTAAAACGTGAAATATCTGAAGTATGTTCGATATATTAAGCATATATGTTCGTAAATAATAAATTATTATACTGTTTAAATTGATATTTGTGTTTAATTAAATATATTAAAATGAATAAATGAAATGTAATCAAAGTATTGTATATTATTATAACATGTACGTGTACTAACTTATACCAACTAACTCTGTTGTAGATATCAAATATTATAATCAATCTCAAATTTTTTAGGAGCCTCCTTTAACAAATCTTTCATTGAAGACTATAAATACAATAGTTGATATCTTACCTGGCCTGAAGACTAATTTCTCGATTTTTTCTTAATTGAAGTATAAGAAGGACCACATCAACACCGACTATAATTATTTCGACACAAGCTATTCCAAATATCATAAGGGTTTGAAGGTTGCTGAGTTTCCGAGACTAAAAGAATCAAGATTCAATTTCAAGAATCGATTAAACAGGTAGAAGGCAAAGTGTGTCAGGGAGGCCCATTATGAAAATGTACAATAAAATACAAAATGTAAAATAAAAGTAAAAGTAAAAAAAACTCTCTGTGATAAAATTTACCACTACCTACTAATATCTATATACAATACATTACAAAATCAAA